>JAWPHD010008504.1:0-114428 GCA_037043455.1 Cyrtodaria siliqua | reverse complement strand
GAAAAGTTTCCACGTATTATTTGAACAGCGCTTGTATAATGCATTCTAACACGACCTCCACAGTCTTTCATATACACAAAGAAGAGAGAGACAGCTGTATGTTATTCTACGATAAAATACAGCTGTTCCATTAATTCCCAGCGTATATTTCATCCGTTGGAAGCGCCACGTTACATGACGTCACTTGGTTAATATACGTCACGAAGACAAACTCGACAGTAATTTTAATGAAAAGTTAATTACAACAAACTTGCCATGCTCCAAATCGTGCACACACCCGATATAAACCCATCATATGCATCGGTACATATAACATTAATAAGCATCTCGAACAAGGTGGAGAACGTTTGACGTCATACAGTGAAAGCTATATGACGTAAGCAATGACTTATTGTTTGGTCACGTGACTACTAGTTTATTGAAACGCAGAACTTTGCATACGGGGGCGCCCAATGCAACAGCCTGTAAACATAGCAGCCTGATTACCTTGACCTCCGAGATAATATATTGTGCACTAACAATATCGTAAACAATGGGGTTATTGTTGTGTTAGAATCGAAATAATAAATACGTACCTGGTGAATAAAATACAGTTAGTCGTTCGGATGCGAGTAATTAATGCGAGTAGGTACATATTTATTATTTCTTAATTCATATACACGTAGATCATATTTTACACATGTGCACTGTTAATGACAGGTCAACTGAAATATCCAGTATGCATTGTTGTACAATGACATTGTAGGGCCTAGTTTCTAGTTTAAAGAATAAATGCTGATTTAGCGATTTTCTTCTTCAATTATTTTCATTAAATTAATACAAATAATGGCAAAGACAACATGACAATCCATTGTATGTGAAATGACATTGTTCGGTTGCACATTTTAAACAATTGTTGTCTCTTCATATCTATGCTACCTGGGATCAACATTGGCTTGTTCGAATAGTTGTTGCAAAGAATAGGACCAGCATATTTTTATCGAAGAATTCGCATTTGAGTTTACAAAATTATAGTTGGGTTCAACACCAGAACATATTTAAATGGAAATTGCTTTACTGTGGTAGCACACGTAATAATTCAGTTGTCAATGGTCTTGCATAGTTTAGCATGCTTTGTATCATATGCTTGGATGTACTAATTATTTTCGGTTTTAGCACATGTTTAATGTAGTTTTGTGTCATTTACACTTTTCGATTTTCTTGTAAATCCGAATATTCCTGTATATAACTCTGTTGGATCTGCCTCAAAAGAAAATGTATTACACAATGTACTCGGGTGCATGCTCAGCTGGTCATATGCTCAGCTGGTCAAGCTCCGTGTTGTCAGAATATAGATAAGTATGTACTTTGTTGAGTCTCTACCACTACCGACATCCAGATGTCTTGCAGTCCATTGCATTGGAATAATCGCTTGACAACATACCAATGAAGGCAAACCAATGTACTGCCAATGTCTTAAAAACATATTTCGAGCCTATTGTATTTGGTGGGGTGGGGGTGGTGGGGGGAGGGGAGGGAGAGAGAATTTCTATAGGTAACAGTAAATCACTGTTAGTCATACAATTTCATGTGCAAAGTGTGATATTCAATTTTTCTTCAGATTATGAGGCCCGCGCAATAAAGCATTTGTGACCAGTACACATAATAACACATTAAAGAATGTTGTATATTTATTGTGTTGTGCTCTGATTTTCGGTCTAAAAGCAATTAAGAAATACCAGATTAGTTTTGTATTCAAAAGCTAAATTATGAACATATATGTATTAATTAAAGTAAATTACAAAGTGTTGTTAAGCTATTCTTAACCACAATATAGCAATGCTATACAAATAGAAAACTAAGAACGGGCCTCAATTTATATACCGGGGTTGGTCAGCCATGACGCGTGCTGGCTGTAAATATTCAAGCTTCCCATGCTTTTTCAATGACCAAGTAGCGTTGGGAAATGTGTCTTTAATTAACGGCCTACGATGGCCCAACAATGGCCCAACAATGGCCCAATGTATACACACTTCTGTTACTTTTACACTGTTGACACACCACACCACTGGTCCAACGGGTACAACCAACGTTAACGTTGAACCAACCGTACAACCATTAGCCAACGTTGACATCAATAGTTAATTATACTTTATTGCTGATATGTTACAATACATCAATATTCATAGCAACATATACAAATGGATTGAACTACAAGTTACGTTGGCTCAATGTAGGCTTGCTATCTGGGAATTTTATTTATTGTAAAAATACACCTTGCAGTGAGGGGACGTTGTTGGGAGGTTGTGGGGATGCGACATTTAACGTTTAAACAGGCTGAAACTAATGACATTTGGAAAATATTTAAAAGATTTAAAAAAATGAGAGAAAAATATTTGGGTTGGGCCCTTTTTTTCGTATCGGTCGGGAACGGGTTAAACATTAACGTTTTTAAGTTAAATCGGAGTTCGTCGACTCATAGAAAAAAAATTGTAATCTCATTAAGCATGTTAAGTGGGATTTCTATTTTATTTTTATTTTAAATTGCCGGTCGTATCGAGATGCGTTAATAATAATAATAATAATAATAATAATAATAACGAAAGTATGTTCGCCGATTTTTCAAATTGTGTTTAAGTGAGCACTTGAAGGTCGATACTTACAATAACTCTATGAGCAGACATGTGATCGCAATCTCTGCCAGGGTCATGTGTTGTATGTGGATGCAAGGAACGGCAACTGTAGGTAGAAAGTGATGTGATCATCGGGAAAATAAATCACACGTTTGGTTGATGCAGAGCTAATTTAAAGCAGCGCTAATTGGAAAAAAAAAATTCCCTGGTCGATTGTTGCAATACATTTTGTTTTTAAATTAAATTTAACAATTTGTGTCAAATAGATTATACCGGCACAAACTTGCCACTACTTGGAACAATGTTCTTAATGAAGTTATTAACGATTAATTTGGCCCCTATTGTCGGGACATTTTGCACAAAAATAATGTATAATTTCATACCTTCTGGAAGCTGAATATCTATTACACTTTAAAGGCAAAATCTATTGTATTATCTACATTATAAACGTTGACTGCTCTTTGACCCAAAATAACAAAAGTCACCAGATTTCCGGGATTGTCACACAACGTTTAATTTTTATTGTTTTAAAACCGAACTATATATGTCTTGTAAACAAACACAGTGTAAAAACAGTGTATACCTAGTATAAATAGTCATTTCAGTTATTTGTTAATAGCGTTATCAAATTTGAGCTCTTTTTCATGGACCTATACTAAAGGAATAAAGAAACGTAACTCGGTATTTTCTGATATATATCTGTGTGTATAATTTTATATGCTGCAGTTAACTGAACCGTACATGGCTGCATTAGACCTCTCCTTTCGGAAGAAAGACTAAAACAACTCATAACACATCAAAATGATTTCCCTACAAAGTTTCATTGATAGAATAGCGTTTGGTTCAAGCAAGTGAGCAAGCTTAGGACGTAAACTTTTGCAATCTATTTACATTAAATACAGTACTGAAATGACTCAAATTTTCAAAGCGGAACTTCAATATTTCTGAATTTCGTGTAACAAAGTGTACTGTGATTAAAAACTAGCTGCATCCCCCCTTGTTTTTCTTTTACAAAACATCTTCGGATTTCTATTGAATTTATTACGTGAAATTGAGTGTGCAGTATATACATTATTTAGCAGAAATTTCCTATTCAAATGGTGACGTCCCGAGAGGATTGGTAGATTTTACATAAGAGTTATATAGCACAATCTTCAAAAAATCTTCATCCGGAAACTACAAGTCAGAACTAGAGGTCTAATATTTAGCATGTACCATATATTTGTAAAACTTCAAAATCTTCTCCGAACCCACAAGACGTTTGACTGTAATATATCACATACAGCATAAGCTTATGTCCTCTAACAAGTTCATTAAAATGGTGACTGTGGGGTCAAATCTGGCTCCGCCCTGGGGTCATAGTTTTGCATAGAGTTATACAGAAAATAAATCGTTAACACATATTTTGGAAACTACAAGAGATAGAGTTCTAATATTTTGCATGTACCACAGCTAATGGTCCTCTACCAAGCCTTTTTGAATGGTGACCATGTATTTAATTTACCCTGTCCTGTTGGGTCACAGTTTTACATAGTCTTATAACGGAACATATTAAACAATCTTCTCTTAACTTGCCAGACCATCTTGTTTTTAAAATGTTGTATTGCTTTTCATTTATACATGCCAGTTCAATTTATTAATTAAAACATGGCATTTCTTTTGTTAAATTTTGTTTTTTTCAAATTAAAACATTTGCCTACCTACCGACTCAATTTTTTTTAATTAGGGTCGAGAAAGGGCAAACATAAATATATTTAAGGGTGGCCTTATTTATACGTGTTTCCACGACTTTCACTGGATTTAATTGGTTTTGAAATATTTGGATTATATTTCACTATATCGAATACGGATTTGCGGAGAACAATTGGACATATTAAGGTTTCCCCTGGATGAGTTTTTCCCGCCGTTAACTCCTTTGTTCGTTTCCAAAATGTTGGACGTTTTGACAAGGCCGTTATCCGTGCACTTCAGCGCGAGATTTCTAAAAAGACTCTCTCACGAAGAAGTGATTTCATCATTAGAGGAACATATAAATAAAACTATCAAAAGCAAATTCAAATCACATAGAAAGATTGCATTATAATGGTTCCCAGGATATCAAGCATAACTAATTCTGGCGGATAAACGTGTGCAACACAGATTTATGAATATTGTAGATGTGGAGAACATTAGTACCAATGTGACAATAAAAGGTGCTCCCTTTAAGATGCCGGATAGCACTTCAGATGTCACAGTATGGAGACATTATTGACGGGAGTGTCTCGAGAAATAAAATTAAGGTCACAAACATTGAAACTGGAACAACGTATGTGAAAATATTAAACTGTGTCCCTATTCTACCCCTTACGATGGAGATTGGTCGGTTTATATTGAGAGTGTTTGCGGAGAACAATAGAATGCCGTGTAAACACTGTGGACTGACGAGTCATCAGTCATACGATGGAGATTGGCCGGTTTACATTGAGAGTGTTTGCGGGCAACAATAGAACGCCGTGTAAACAATGTGGGCTGACGAACCATCTCTACTTTAAGAGTCCTGATAACAAAGGATGTACGGTAAAAAATGTGCTGGAATTGTAAAAGCAAATATCACGAAAAAAAGGACTGCCCTAGGGACATTATTTGTCATTTCTGCCAATTAGAAGGCCATACAGGAAACAATTGTCCCGTGGAAAAGTATGCCCCGATTTACGGCGAATATGCGGGAGAAATTCTCGAGGGCCAATTAGCGGATCATATGGATGCAGAAACACGGGCGAATGGCAGCGGTGCCGATCACGTGTAAACGAGTCCAGCTTCATTGTCACGCGGAGCTGACTTCTCTATGCGACGACCAAACGGTGTTCCCCAAGGACGAGCACGAGGACAACCAAAGTCATTTGGCCGACCGAACCAGATGTAACCTCCATTCATTCCAATGGAATAGTATGTATGGACGAGCGCACATCGGACAACACCTTGCAACTGACAACGGACGCTATTGGAGACAACTGACACTAAATGCAATGAGAGAGGGTAAAAGCTTTGTAGACTTTAGTGCAAATAAGTCGCACTTAATTCTTGAAGACTAAAAGTGTGGCTGACTGCACATAATGGACAGCACCATAACAAATGTGTCTATTTCTGGTCAAAAAGCAAAGATCATTGACCAAGCGCGGTAGGTTCCAATTTTGAAAACATTTCATCCATTGCGATGCACTATGAAACTAATGACATTCCTAAAGCAGGACAGCATGAGGTTGCTAAACATTGCCAATTGGCGGCTCTTGCGAACATAGCAAAAAGTTTGATATATAAAGTGTCAGTTAATGTATTTAACAAAGAAACCGTTTTTACTATACTTTGGTTTAAATCCTAATTACTGTTTTGCTCTTGATTTCTTTGAGGTGACATTTTTTTTTCTTATGCTTAATTTTAACAGCTGTCGTCCTGCTATGATAACTGACAAATTAATCAGTTTAACAAAACAAGTGAATCAAGATAAGTACACAGGAAAGCCTAGTTGATTATGTTAGTCGTAGACACTTGTCAACTCTGCAAGAGCTTAATATCCTGAATTAACAATAAAGTTTTTACACCATCAGTTATTTCCAGGGTCCACATTTCCACAGTCCCGCCTACCTGATAAGTTTTGTAACGTGTATTTGTATTGGTCGAAGTTGTGTCGACCAGTCTTTTTAAAGATCTATTTCCCAGTTCAAGACAGAACATTAGTTTTAATTTTAGATTTGGGCAGTAGAAAATTAGAATTAGAATTAGTTTTTAAGAAAAGAGCAGTGCATTTTGGATATCCATTTGAAGATTTTTGAATAAGATTATGTTTGGTGATTCCAACATTGTGACAATTTGTTAAAGTAATATCTGGTTTTTCCAGTGAAGAACTTACATTAAATACATGAACATTTCAATATTAATTTATAAGATTATGTTTGGTGATTGCAACATTGTGATTACATGTAAAAGTGATATATGGTTTTCCATTTAGCTTTTACATTGCGTAAGTGAACATACATTGAATAAGTGTAAAATACATTACATCGCTTTAATACATGTACCTATACATAGAGGAACATTAAAATACAAGACAGTGCCAATTCGAACTTAATTATCCCACATTGTGCGAGCATAAAACAACCGCAAAATACATACATGCATTATATTGATGATGTTTTTATAAAGAATGGCAAAATCGTATATCAGTTGTTCAATGCAGATGATCCCAAAGGTATTCATATCCCTGAAGAGGGTGCTCGAAGTTTGTACAACAACTTTACCGCCTTTTTATTCGACGGACTTTCGGACGAGTTCGAAATGACCACTCCAATGAAAAGGCGTTCAAGAAGTAAGAACTCTGCCTCAACGGTGTAGCGACACAAATCACCAAATAGAGTAAAGACTAATGTGAACAATGTCATAGCGACTTGTGTATATCAAAAAAGGACATTCCTTTAACATACGCAATGACTCTGTCCACATCGCTTTAATGATCGTTAACGGATTAAGAGATAAAAATAAGCGCAGGCAGATATTTAACTGGCTAGATAAGAAGCAATTTGACAACATTTTAATTCAAGAATCGCACAGCAAATACGACTGAATCTAAAATATAGGGTAACCAATAGGGCGGAACAAGTATTTGGAATAACGGTAATAGCTCATCAAAAGATGTCGCAATATTGATAAAGAAACAGTTACAGATCACTATATCGCTGATATTTTACAGGACGATAATGGACGTTTTTTTATCGATATCTGTCGGAACCGGTCAATGCTCTGCGTATAGAGTAACAAACATATATTCCCCTAATCAGGGTATTACAGGAAAATTATTCTTTCAAAAGATTAACGAAATACTGAATTCGCCATTTTCTGTTTTCTGACCATAACGCAGTTTCACTAAGCCTCAACACGGAAAATGCGGCGCGAGGCCCTGGCATATGGAATGCTAGTATTTTATCACAATTTGAATATAAAGAAATAAAAGAAATCTTTTGGAAGTATTGGAAAAATTAAATGAATACATTTAACTCTAAAATGTAATGGTGGACATGACAAATCATAAAATAAAAACTATTTCAATGAATTATTGCAAAGAACAAGTATTCAAATACACACGAATTCAAATAATACTTGAAGAACAATTACAACTTTTAAAATCAAAAAATGATATCGAACATAAAGAATCAATTAATTCCTTATCGAATGAAATTTATATTTATTATGAAATTCAAACACTGTCATAATAAGCTCTAAAGCAACAAATATTGAAAAACAAAATAACAACATATTTATTCTAGAGAAAAAAAGCTTTGGTCAAATATAAAATGTGAAAACATGACATCACTTCAATCTTAAAGGAGAAAACAAACATTTATAAACCCCTTTTTACCTCATAAGGCATTGATATTAATTCGGCACAAACACATTTATTAAACGTGGAAAAAAGCTACATATCGAGGATGTTGACAAACTTTAACAAAAACTCAAATTAGACGAAGTGGAGATTGCAGTTTTTAAATTCAAATTAAATAAATCTCCAAGAGAAGACGGAATAATCTGTGAACGGTACGAAACACTTCGACATACAATTAAAAATGAATTTATGGAAGTAATAAATTAAATATTAATTAGATGACTGTTTGCTATCGAATACACAGTGCAAAGGCATCCTTTTACTCATATGCAAACTTGGGAAGCGAAAACACTTAAAAAAAAGTGGCGACCTTTGACTTTGCTAAATGTCGACTATAAAAGTATTGCAAAATGCTTTGCGGAATAACTTAAACTCATTTTACCGTATATTATTCATGCTAATCAACGGTCGCTACATCAGCGAGGCAAATCGATTCATTCAGGATTTACTATATTATGCGGAAAATGTTGAAGCGATTATAAAATTGTTTCTAGACCAGACAAAGGCTTTTGGTAGAGTAGAGTGGAATGGATTAAAGAATGCTTGGTTAAATTCGGATTTTGGATCAATGGTATTAACTGGATGTATATGATGTTAAAATCTTCAAAGACAGATATTCAAACAAACGGATATGTTTCCGAATACTTTAATATTACAAGATCTTTAAAACAAAGATGTCCGGTTGCGCCGTTATTGTATATCATCCATGCAAAAGTTAAAACATGTGTCATCGGAAATGACAAATCCATTAAAGGCAGGCATCCATCTGCCATCGCACAATAATAACCAACTTGAAGCCAAATTAAACCACACAGTCATATGCGAAAAATTCATTACCACACACATTTCACCAGCTTATATACATGAACAGGCTTCCGGTGCAAAAATGAATACAGAGAAAACAATGGGTCTTTTTATCGGTAAGCTCAAAAATGAAACGCCTACATTCAATAAGATTAGCTGGACAAACTCCTATGTTAAAATATTGGGTGTATGCCATGTGTACAATATTGACGATAATGTTATTTTGCTAGATAAAATAAATAAAATTAAAAACTGCCTAATATCTGGAAGGAACAAGACCTCAAAGAGGGCCTGTGGACGCTCTACTGGCTAAAACGGCTCTTATATCAAGCGTTGTCGTCATAAAATTCCCATAAGAACTTCTTTTAAAATTTTGCGAAAAAACACACAAAACAACAACACCCACAACAAAAGCTTAAACCCTTGATCCATGCTAACAATTTAAACAAGAGGCCCTAGTTCTAATTTGGTATGGTTATTTAGGGACTCGAGGTACAACAAGTATTTAAACAGGATTTGACCGCCTGTATAGGGGCCACTTTATGTAGGCGGTCAAAAACACATTTTATATAATTGTTGTGCCTCCAGTCCCTAAAAACCCATACTAAATTAGCACTAGGGGTTGTTTTAGTAAAAACATGTGAAAGGACCATAAATCCGCCAAAAATCATTAAACTGGAACACGACGAAGGTATGTGCGACTAGGCTTGATAATGGTCATCCCTACTAAGTTTCATGGAAATCCAGGCAGGGGATCAGGAGAAGTAGTCGGAACAAAGCCTATGTATTAAAACATTTAAAGGGTCATAACTCCACAAACAATCATTCAACCGGAACAAGACAATGATATACGCCACCAAGCTGAATACTGGTTGAGTAGAACTATTCCGGACAAACGTTGTGTATTAAAACGTTTAAAGAGCCACAACTCCACCAAATATCATTGAACCGGAACACGAAAATGATATGCGCAACTAGACTTGGTACTGAACATTCCTGCCCAGTTTCATTGAATTCCAGCCAGAGGTTCGGGATAACTAGTCCGGATACATTTTGTGTATAAGGGGTTATAACTCTGTCAAAAATCAATAAACCGAAACATGGCAATGATATGCGCAACTAGGCTTTCCTGAAACTTGACATTTCTGCCAAGTTTCTTTGAAATCCAGTCAGAAATCAGGAGAACTAGTCTGTACAAAGTTAGTATATTAAAAGATTTAAAGGGCCACAACTCCGTCAAAAATAGTTCAACCAGAACACGATGATGATATGCACAACTAGGCTCTGATCATCCCTGCAACGTTTCGCTGGAATCCATCCCGGAGTTCAGAAGAGACTAGTCTGGACAATGTTATGAATTCAATCGGAACACGTCGACGATATGCACAACTAGGCTTGATATTGATCATCCTTGCCAAGTTTCATTGAAATTCGGCCAGGGGTTCAGCAGAACTAGTCCGGACAAATGTTGTGTATTAAAACATTTAAAGGGCCATAACTCTACCAAAAATATTTTAACCAGAACAAGGTGATTATATGCACAACTAGGTTTTGAACATCCCTGCAACGTTTCGCTGAAATCCATCCAGGAGTTCAGAAGAGACTAGTCTGGACAATGTTATGTATTAAAACATTTTAAGGGCCATAAATCCACCAAATATCTTTCATCCAGAACAAGGTGATGACATACACAACTAGGCTTAGTACTGACCATTCCTGCAATGTGTTTTTTTGAAATCCGGCCAGGGTTCAGGAGAACTAGTCCGGACAAAGTGTGTGTAGTAAAACCGTTAAAGGACCATAACTCTGCCAAAAATATTTCAACCGAAAGACGGTGATGACATGTACAACTAGGCTTGATACTGATCATCCCTGCAAGGTTTCGATGAAATCCGGCCAGGAGTTCAGGAGAACAAGTCCCTACAAAGTGTGTGTAGTAAAACATTTAAAGGGCCATAACTCTGCCAAAAAAATCATTCAACCGGAACATGGTGATGATATGCACAACTAGGCTTGATACTGATCAGCGTTGCCAAATTTCGCTGAAATCCGGCCCGGGGTTCAGAAGAACTAGTCCATACCAATTATGTGTATTAAAACCTTTAACGGGCCATAACTCTGCCAAAAACCATTCAACTGGAACAAGGTGTCGATATGTAGAACTAGGCACAACTAGGCGTGTAGTGTAGAAGCTGATAGGAGTTCTGTGTGCATTTATATGTCCGATAAATGTCTCTGTGGAATCATGTAGGGGACCCTCTAAGAAGAAAAAAGTCGAGGGTAGACATTTTGAATCATGGTGCGAAGTGAGAAATTCAATATGGCCTCCAAGATGGCCTCCAAAAATGCGGCAAATCATTTATTCTCTAAAGTATATGGCAATGTTAATTAGGACAGTTATTGTAAAAAAATGTATGTTATCAGGTCAAAAACAGTTTAAAAGGCGGACAATTATTAGAATTTCAACGGGTACTGTCCCGAGGTACAAATAAATATTTACAATTCTGTAACAAAAGAAACGAACTTGTTACTGGATCTTAACAACTACCTATTACCTCATGAAACATTATAATAGAACATTTATTGATAAAAAAATGTGTATTTATTTCGTGTATTTTTGCCGACGAATTTAATTTCTTTTCATTTAGTCATTCCCGTAATCTAGTTATAAAATAACGACGTCATATTTTAGACTGCTCTGTAGATGGGATTCATCATTCAATGCAACATGGGATCGAATTTTTGTTTAAATCATTTAATTTCTTATTATATTCTATATTACAACATATATAAATCTTAAAGGTTTGCGTCAAAAAATGAGTGGGATATCTAGTTTAAAGAATAAATGCTGACTTAGCGATTTTCTTCTTCAATTATTTTCAATAAATTAATACAAATATTGGAAAAGACAACATGACAATCCATTGTTTGTGAAATGACATTGTTCGGTTGCACATTTTAAACAATTGTTGTCTCTTCATATCTGTGCTACCTGGGATCAACTAATGGCTAATTCGAATAGTTGTTGCAAAGAATAGGACCAGCATATTTGTATCGATGAATTCGCATTTGGATTTAAATAATTATAATTGGGTTCAACACCAGAACATATTTAAATGGAAATTGCTTTACTGTGGTAGCGCACGTAATAATTTAGTTTGTCAATTGTCTTGCATAGTTTGGCATGCTTTGTATCATATGCTTTGGTGTACTAATTATTTCTGCTTTAGCACATGTTTAATGTTGTTTTGTGTCATTTACTCTTTTCGATTTTCCCGTAAATCCGAATATTCCTGTATATAACTGTGTTGGATCTGCCTCAAAAGAAGATTTATTACACAATGTACACGGGTGCATGCTCAGCTGGTCATGCTCCATGTTGTTAGAATATAGATAAGTCTGTACTTTGTTGAGCTCTACCGACATCCAGATGTCTTGCAGTCAATTGCATTGGAATAATCGCTTGAACAACATAACCAGTCCTCTGCTCCAGTTTACATTGCATGCAGATAATGAAATTAAGTGTAAACCAGCATTTCCAATATTGACATGTAGCTGTGGAAGATCCGAAATATTTCCATGACAGATAGACTAACATTGCGCAGGCTGAACATCTTCTGTTAAGAGAAAGTTCTACATTTTCTAATGTGAACTCAAAGATACTCCTTTCTAGTCAAAGCTATTAACATTTTCTCATCAGAAATCACAACACTCAAACATTGCGGCACCGTAGGTCTGCACAGCACCACAAACAAACAGCAATGAATGGGACAATACACAACATAAAGAGTGGTAAAGGCAGGGTTACTGCCTTGAAACGGTCAGTAGATAACATGGCCTACTGGTTAGCTTAAATCAACTGTATATGTGTCTTCAGCGTCCAAATTGACAAGACAGTGTAAATAAAAGTACATCCCATCAAAAGGAAATCTCTAACAATAAGGTCCACATCCAGGGAAATTGGCAAATGATACACGTACATGTATATATATAAATATTTGTAAAGATAAATACATGATTTTAAACATCTCAGGATGTATCCAGAATTGTTGCGCTTGCAGCCAAAGAATAAACCAATCTAGGGTACAACCAAAAAGCCTAAAGGACAAAAGTTCATCCACCAACCTCCCCTTTCAGGGTTTCAGAAATTGCATAGAGTCCTACGAGGTTGTCCGGTCATCGAATTTCGCAGGAAATTCGTCATATTAGTTTATAGATCACATTTCCACAGAATAAAACCTGTGATATTCCTAGATGTAGAAATATGTTTAGGCTGGTGTTGTACTTCTCCAGTCGGGTTTCGTTGCGGCGATAGAACGATAATGAAAACATTGCTGAAGAAGTTTAATAAATTAATTTACAGCATTGAAGTCATTAACATCGTTACATGCAAACAACGGTGAATGACGCCATCTCTTTAGAACATCTTTTGTTTAGAAAATGTTAAGGCTTTTCCACTTTCCTTATTTAATTCGCCTCTCTTTGTTCGCTGGGTTATTTTTGTGTCCTTTACTGGTCCTTCTATATAATTGTCAAATAAAAAATAGGTATAATTGTGATGTTCACAATCATGTTGATAAATGTCAAACAAAAGTATCGAAATGTTCAAATTCATGCACAAAATCGCATGTAATGTGTGCTGCTAAGAATTGACTGAACTACGTGTATTCTAAAGACAACTTTCGGTCCAAATATTCTTGGCACCACTGTTTCTGAAATACTTTTCAATGCACAGAAGGAAAGAAACGTTAGGCATATGAAAGGAACCCTAGTCAAATAACAAGCTCCTTCAATTCTTCTGGGCTGTTTTTTTCATGTATCCCGTATTTAACATATGGCAGGATATTCACTTCCATCCACTGTAAACATAAAGTTTATGATTCGTTATTGCAAGCATATTTCAACATTCACTATGGACTTTTCATATAGCAATTTTCGTAAATTCAAGGGCAATAACTCCGGTATTGCTGGTCCGATCATGCTGGTTTTCGATATAAATACACTGGCATAGTTTCGTAAAGATATAATACAAAATGAAAGTGCTAGAATGTAAACAAGGCTTAATATGGCATTTGTCAGCTAAAACAAGGGCCATAACTCTGGTGTTACTAATTCGATATGGCTGGTTTTCGAACTCATCCAAGTTTCTATTAGTATAAATACACTGGCAAAGTTTTCGTAAATATCAATATAAAATGAAGGTGCTAAAGTGTAAACAAGGGTCAGAGCTGCCTTGGCGGGGATGATCAGTACCAAGCCTAGTTGTCATTGCCGTGTTCTGGTTGATTTTTTGCCCTGTTAAGGGTTAAATACACAAACTTTGTCCCAGCTAATTCTCCTGATCCCCTTGCCGGATTTCAACGAATCTTGGCAGGGATGATCAGTACCAATACATTCTGAAAAGGTGATCCCATGGAATCAACAAACACAAACAAGAGAAAAAAGTAGCAGACCCGGTTTTATTGAGTCTGTTCATGAGAGATAATTATAAGATACAACACCTCTCACGCCTCCTAGCACCGGCTTAAGCGATATTCTATTTTAAAGCAACACAGAATCCCAGTTGCGCATTTTATTGCCGTGTTCCAGCATTTTGCAGCAATGAGAGGTCACTGACACTACACTCTAATACTGCACTCAATGTATTACATCAGTGGCAGTAAAGCTGTCCATTATTGCAAATTGGCAAGACATTAAATAATAAATATACAAATATAAGGTATTGAGATTTGCAACGTATTGTTTCAGATGAAACTACTCGAAATATCACATATGCACTTTCATTTGTATCTGTACAGACATTGTAATTCCTTAAACCAACAGTCTGCAAATGGTCTCAGATTAAAAACATTAAAGTTTGGAATGCAAATAGTTCTGTGTTTACTAAAATATCAAATCATGTTATTTAAAAAGTCCGATTATGGCCTATTTTATGCGACTTCCTGTTGTTGTTGTAATTTTGCTGAACGTTGTAACTGTATCAAATTCGTCATTTCTCACAGCAGGAGTCTGCAACTGATCTAAAAGTAAAGAGTATACTAGCCTTTGTGTTGTTATGTTATTATATCATTAATTACTGTCTTAAAGGGACACATGGCAATCTTGAAGTCTTTATAAAGCACTGTAGTATGCTCGGTGATTGCCTTTGATGAATGCATACGAGGGGCATTCAATAAATTCTGTCACTAATTGGCCTCCGCAAAAAATACGTGACAGAATGACAAAAAAATCGTGCATTTCAAGACCATTTCAATACCCATGTACACACCAAACCGAGTAAAATTGACCGAGTTATTTACTGTTAAATTAAACGCAGTCTGACATGTATAGTGGCTATTTTCTAAAGCTATAATGACAGTTGGAGAAAAAACAGAAATCAGGGCTTACATTAAATTTCGGGTTGCTTTAAAAGTACCCCAAAGGAGATTCATGCCGAGCTGTGCGGCGTATTCGGCAGTTCTGCCGTTACTTTATGTGGGTTAATTAAAGACACATTTCGAGCCTATTGTATTTTGGGGGGAGAGATTTTCTATAGGTAACTGTAAATCGCTGTTAGAAATACATTTGCACAAGGAAATTGAGATTATTAGTTATTTGTCAAAGGATGAGGCCCGTCCCATAAAGAGTGTATAATAATGTAGTTAAAATTATAACCGTTTTGCATTTGATGTGCACTTGTATATATGTTAAAACAACTATGTAAAGGTGGATTTTCTTAAAAGACACGTGTTAATAATTAACAATTAATAGTTTTTATATTTTTAGCGCAATACTCTATTATCAGTTACTTCTCTGCCATGTTTTAGTAAATCTCAAATGCAAGAAACTCATCGGGACTTCAAAATTCAAAAATCGTTGTCATCTCTCAGTGTTTTTGATCACCTGAGCCGAAGGCTCAATGTGATGTTTTGGATAAGATTTTTTAAAAAAAAGGGATATAATTAAAAAAGTAGTGAAGCTAGAGTTATGGTTCCTATGAACTGCACTCCGTCTCATTGTCCTAATCATTCACACGAACTTTAATCAAGCATACTTCTGAGTTATGCTCCGGACAAAAAGTGTGACGCACGGACGCACACACGGACGGACGGAAAAAGCGGCGACTATATGCTCCCCCATAATAAACAATCTAGTGTTTTAGTTACAATATTGTTTATATCAAAAACTAAGGTAATAGTAAATGAAAAGAAAAAAACTGTGATGGGGCCTCAATATAATGTCCCTGTGGTAATCAGTCAGCGAGAAGTAAGCAGTTAAAAAGCATGCTATCCATGATTTTTCAACGACTACCTTCAGTTGGGAAATGTGTCTTTAAAATATTTAAAGATTTAAAGCAGGCCAGTTATCGCAGCAACAAAACAGAATATTGCAGCAGTGAAGGCAATAGTAGAGGAATTGAATGTTGTTTAACGGCTCATCAACACAGTATAGGTTATTTAGAGCCGCCCCAGAGAGAGGGGAATGATACATAGGAATCCGGGAACCTGCCCTACTCTTATTATCGAATAGATTCCTATGGTTCTTTAACGTGCTCGGAGGATAGACCGATACACGGGACCGCCCGGTTTACGTCCCCATCCGACGGACGAGGCTAAGGTAAAGTGTCCAATAGTAGAGGAGGATGGGCGTTATACTTTTTCTGAGATAGCTAATAGGCTGGGCATTTCAGAAGGCAAGACCCATCACATTTTATCCAGCTGTTTGAAGTTAAGGACACGTTGTGCTATTTGCTGGCATCTGAACAAAAAGCCAAAAGTTTGAAAAGCGCAAAGGATCTCATGAAGAAAGTTGAAAATTGTAATCCCAGAAAAATGTCTGAGTTACTTACTGGAGATGAGATGTGGGTGTATTATTTTGAGCCCCGGCTTTATATGTTTAATCATCCCAGATGTAATCAACAGTTAATGATATGAAAAAAAAATGCTTTTTACTAGATTTATTCTTATAATTAATACTTATGATCAGGGAGTAAGTAAACTCCCTCCTTGTAATGATTGAACAAATGCAAGATATGTAGAAAAACACAGACATGTTATTAGGTCTGTGAGAAAAACCAGGGCTTTATATAACCATTATCCCCAGGAAAAACCAAAGGTAAGTTTTTAAAAAAAATCAACGGATTGCCATGTGTCCCTTTAAATATAAGAAGAGAAAATAAAGAACGAGATTTTGCATTGTTACCTTGTGTCATACCTATGGTGGCATGTGGCTGCCATGCACTTAATTTAAGTTGACATAAATTATCGTGACTTTATGGTCATTTTATTGCGACTTTTCGTGATAATTTCTCTTTTAAGGCGACATAATTTCAAAATAAAAAGCACGATAAAATATCTCAACAATTAATAAAAAGTCGCGATAATGCTTCAACGTGCCATTCAAATAACGACTTAAGATATCTAAAAATAGAATTTTGCGGAAGACCTTTGACTAACGAGTTTACTTGTTAGCCCTCTGCTATATTTATGGTAAAAAAAGTATGGTACTACCGGGTCCCCAGAATAACTTTTTTAGTATTTTATAGATATTACAATACTATATATCACTGGAAAGCTCAGAATATGCATGCACTTTCTAAAACAATAAAGATGTTTAAATTTGGATGCAAAATAAGCGATTTAATAAATGCAACACACAAAACCATCAGAATCACAAAATTGCCTTATTCTAATGACTAAAAAAACACATTATTTAATTATTATTATCAGGGAGTACGTTAACGTTAACGTACTCCCTGTTATTATATTAATTATTTAATACAGCTTTGATCTTTAATAACTTTATAGATTTATTTAGCTAAAAATAACTACTTTCTAACACTGTAAAGATAATTTAAATCGTATAAAATTGGCAAAGTTATACGTCGCTTATATATACATGTGAAATCGTACTTTTTTAGCCGCGGGGTGTTTTGGTTCGGAACACCTGGCTCCAAAGATATTACGTAAATGACAGAAACTATCCGCATAACCAAAATTCTATTTTAGATATCTTAAGTCGTTATTTGAATGACACGTTGAAGCATTATCGCGACTTTTTATTAATTGTTGAGATATTTTAATCATGCTTTTTATTTTCATATTCGTGAAATTATGTCGACTTAAAAGAGAAATTATCACGAAAGTCACGAATAAAATTGACCATAAAGTCACGATAATTTATGTCAACTTAAATCTAAGTGCATGGCAGCCATATGCCACCATACATACCAGATAATGTGAGATTTGAGCAAATGCCCAAGCTCTACTTTTAAATCTATTTATTTATTGATAAGGACTCGTTAGATTTGCAACGTTTGGATAGACTTTTTAGTTTTGGGTAGGATTTGGCAAATTTGTGCGGTAAAACTGGTTTCTGTTCCGCTTGTGTAACTATTGAAAAACAAGGGACCAGCGGGGTCCCCTAGAAAAATGTAAACAACCCGAACGACATCATGTCCAATAATTTGTCAATTGTTCCTCTAAAATTCCAGTTAATTCCGCATTCAAATGTTACAGATGAAGGTAAGAGTGTATATTTACAAAAACAATGTTAAGTATGGGTTTATATCGTACACTGACCAGGTGGACCGGTGGCAAAAAGGGTTACAATGACTTACAACACACAGTTTGGCAGAAGTAACACTTTCTGCCGGTCCGCCCAGCTGGGTCCACCTAAGGTTAAGCAGTTTTACGTAGGGCAGTGCCCCGTGTGTGTGTGTGTGTTCTTCTAAGGTTTAAAGACCGTCCGCCAACTAAAACACCAGGGTTCTAAAACGCCAGGAGAACCCTGGCGTTATGGGCACAATAGAGTCTGGTCTGTTCTAGATGAGTGTGTTGGTTGATCTGGTGCTGCTGCTGTGGTTGTCGCTTCTGTTGTGTGTATGTAGGTGGTTGTCGCTTTCGCTCTGTGTACTTTTCGCTGCGGCGGTGAAGTGGTCTGGACTGGTCTGGCATGGTCGTTTGCTGCTGGCGTGGAGGTCCTACATCCGCTACGGTGTCCTACATCCTCTAGGGGTGACGGTCTTGTTTAGGGCCACACCCATCACAGTATGACCCCTGCGCCGCACACACCGCCCGATGTCTGTGTCACCCTGAAGTCTTCAGTGGCTTGTGAAAAACCACAGTAGAATGTGGGCTTCCGCTGCAATGTGATGACCAGAGGTTTAGGCCACCATTAAAAAATTGTTTGTTTGCAGTTTCCGACCCATGGCTTTTAGGGGTGGGTCGGTAGGTAGGGATATATTTATTTTTTTAAAACATTTTTTTTATTAACGCATGCCCATCGACGGCATGCAAATATCGTGTGCTTCACTAGTATTATCCATAGAGTGTTTTTTTTAAAATGGGTTTAGTCAAATATTAACAGAACATGCAAGAAAAAGAAAAAAAAAAAAAAAATTAAAACAAAATAAAATAAAAATAAAAAATTGTTTGGGTCGGCGGATTTGCCGTGGGTCGGTCGCAAACTGCAAACAAACAATATTTTAATTTAGGCCTTATGGTTGAGTACAGGTCCATTGCAGCATCAGCCCGCGTACCGGTTCCGACTTCAGAGATCTGGAGACATCAGATGATGTGTGCTGTGATGGGACGCAGGAGACACCTTCACATTCAGTCAACCGATATTCAGTTCAAACCTGAGAATGACAAGTTCTCAGGTATTGAATATCGGCAGTGCCCTCTCCACGACGTGCACGTAGTGAAGATCTAGAGAAGAGGGCAGTGCCCCAGATAACTGTTGGACCTATTCATAATTTTGATACAGCATCATCACAAAAACTGACCAATCAATGACCAGAAATAAGACATAACAATTCATAACTTTCACATCCAGTCAACTTCCGGTAGGTTGAGATATTCAGTAGGTGAAAATAAAGGGGTTTACTCGGACTTTATCCTCAATCTTTATATGAAAAATGAAAATATTAGACCATGATTTAAATTAAATGTATCCATATTGGTGTTTTAAAATCAGACAACACCAAAAGAAGATACATAGATGTACACAACAAATAAAGCTTTTAATATAATTAACACTACAAACTAGTTTTATAAAGGGTTAAAGTCAATTGAGCACCAACGATAAACACCGAGTTTACCCCCTACCAGAATGTGGAGGTCTTTTATTATATTGATCACTGATTGGTCAAATTATTTTGATGATGTCATGTGAAAGTTATGAATACATTCTGGTAGGTGATAAACTCGGTCTTTATCCTTGATGTTCAACCAAGTTTACTGTTAAAATTAAGGTATTTACAGTGATTATTTTGAAACCCTGCATATTTCATACTCATTTATGAAAATTTATTCAAAATACGTATCTTTCAAAATCTTAACTTGAAAATTATCATTTTTTTCCTCTGCCAAATTTTTTATTTTACTATAGAACCCAAGGATAAAAACCGAGTAAAAACCGAGTAACACACTTTTTATCACCTAGTGAAAATAAGGTAAAATCTCAACATTTTGGCAATGCATGAAATTAAAATTAATTGAGTGAATTCAGATTTTCAAAAATAATAGGGTGATTTGGGGATCAAATGTAAAACAAGCTAGGTAACAAAACCCGTCTGTATGTGAGCTTTATTGACTTGTTATTCCGTTTCGACATTTTAATCATAAAAGTAAACAAGAAAGCGCCCAGACGACTACACAATAGTATTGACTGGTATAGCATACATATTCAACTATATATAGCATTCTCTTTTAGGCCTAAAAAACATGTGTGTTTCTGGTTTCACCCTGTCAAAAAGTTAGGGTAGGTAGGTAGGAAAAAGTTGTTTTTTTATATATTTATTTTATATATATTGTTCGCATATATTATGCCATTTTTGTACTAAGGCAACTTTTTGATAACCTTTGCAATCCAGATTAGATGCTTAACAACTGTGGCTAATAAAATTATCATTTGAATAAAAAAATAATAATTTTTTTTTCCGCTAAAAATATTTAGGGTCGGCGGTGATAAAGAAGGGTCGGTCGGGAAACCGGAAACACACATGTTTTTTTATTAGGCCTTACTGCTCCACTTTATCAATAATAATGTAACGTCCCAGTCAGGCTAAACACCGGAAGTAAAATCTGCATTTTGTAAATAATGGAATACGCACGAAAACACCAATCCATCAATCATTTGAACACTTTGATTGTCGATACGCTCGAAAATTTAAATGTTTGAGTGAAAAGGAAATTGCTTGCGTATCTGGTATGCATGTCAGGGAAATTAATTGGGTATTTGACTATTTTAATTGAGTGAAATACGCAGATACGCTTCTTATCTGGGGCACTGGTCACTAGGGGCTACCATAACAAACTTATGTCTAACCAGAGGCCTAGACTCGCGCCAAGCATTTGCACAGTTCACCAATAAATGAAAGGTAATTTGTATTAGCGAATAAGAAAAACATACTTCGAAAATAGAGATATAGTATCATGGCAAAGACGCCGCCTAATTTAAGGTTAGTTAGTAACTAGATTCTAAAATGATTTAATAGACTGTTTTATTTGGATAAATGAATGTAGTTAACTATTTTTTAGTGAAAGCATGTGACTGACAGTGTTTTAATTATGCGCTTCAGGGCCTGCTGTACTTGATAGTGATTGGTAACCTGCTATAAATACACGACAACACAGTAGAAACGGAACCAGTCTGATCTTAAAATAAATAATATAAAAATAATCAGTATTTGTCGCTGACTTTTTGCAACAACAAATGAGTTTTCGTTGTCCGAGCACAGCCTTTTACGGAAAATAGCGAACATATCAGTACAGGCAGAGTGTATTATAATACGTATTATTCACAACTTGTATCATAATATACTGGTATCAGCGTTTTTTTTCCTTCTTTGGACAGGTCCGGTAAACGGACCCGTTCCAAATCGCCAAAAAATAGCATTTTCCCCAATTTTGAGTAAAAAAAATAAAAAATCCCAATTCCAGATTTTTCTTCCCAAAATTGTAAAATGTTTTAGAATAATCTTCTTAATAAAGTTTTTTACCAGGGTTTTCAACGTTTCTTCTGCTTTTCTGTGTTTTTTCCCAATTTTGAGAAAAATCGCGTGTTTTTTCCCAATTTGACCGGTCACGGACCCATTCCCAAAATGGTGAAAAAAAAACGCTGGGTATATCCGTAATACTGCTCACCACTAATAGAAAATTCACCAGACATCATCGGTTTGGCAAGGTCAATTTCCCTACCAATTTTGTCTAAAAAGCTCAAAATGCCCTTATTTCTAATACACCCAGTCTTTCTCTGTATTGGGCTGCATGCTATTACAGGGAAGTAAAATTTGTTTCTGAGTTACTCGTCATATGTAATATTTGAATGTTCAGATTGATAAATTGTTAAAGAATTTATCTGAATTTTTACTGGTCAGTACTGCATAAATGAGCACTTGTCATGGCGTGCCCTGCTGTTAGTGCCAGTCAATATATGGACCATATAAACTAACCACTAAGTACTTGTTGAATTAAAGTTTTAATTGAAGAGACGTGGTTAAATCTTATCATGCAATATTATACCTCATTTGCATATTCCACTCCTTGTTTAATGTGACGTCATCTGGTCCATAAAGTTGCATATTGACCAGGCGCCCGGTCCGATAGCTATATTAACGGACGTGTGAAAGAAACGACGTCAAAATAAATCATAAAACGTATTGATTTAATTTGTTGGTCAGATTCAGTATAATATAACAAATAATGCAGGGCTTGCACTGGGATGCGCAAATGGTGCCAAATGCGCATAAAAATGAAATATGGCGCAAGAAAAACAAATTTTGCGAAAGTGATTTGCGCAAAAGAATATATTATATACATCAAATCTCTTCTTCCCAACTGACAATTTAAAAAAAAGATGCGGGAAGGGATGACCAGCCCCCGCTTCCACAGCCCACCCCACTTCCACCGCAAAAATGCCACCACTCCTTAAAAAAAGTCCTGGGGAAATGTCACAAAATGTCACGGGTAGAGCGTACTGGTCGCATATAGCTCTTGTATCGGTTACACCCAAAATCTATTGTTCGAGTTGAAACAATTTCACAATATTCATGATCTATTCATGTAACACGTAAAAGCGTGCACATTTTAAGTGGCCGCCAGAGAGGCCGTGTCATAAGTTTAGTTTTGTGCTAATGCATGTAAACGTATAGGTATATTTTCCTTAAACGGCAAAATTGTATAAGGGCCTCGCGTGTAGATTCAATACTGTAGATTTAGCCACGTTTGTCACGGACTGAACGGGGCAAATAATGATTTGGGCGTAATGTTTGCTATAAAACCCATTGTCTTCTAGCTATCGCCGGGATCATCGATAGTGCTTTGTTGGAACAGAGATTGGACGGCAAATTTCACAGGCAACATGTGGTTAGTAATTTTATTAAACTTTTATCGTATATTTGTATTCAGTGGGCGGCGCCATCTTGTTTGGCGGTTACGACATCCGGTTAGCATTGATGTTTCTCAAACATAACTTTAGACTAGCATATGATTTTGAAGTTACTTTATTAGATGTAATTATTGTAATTGATCATTAATTGTAAAACAATATTAATTTGATAACAGTGGATATTAGGTGCATTAGTTAACGTTGGCGTATAACTCGGTGATTGTAATACACGATTGTCAACATTAGTTAACAATGAGATGAGTGACAAGAATAAATGCGTGCATGCATAACTCAGTGAGTGTAATATATGAGTAATTTGATCATGTTTATATTACATGTATTAGGGGCATTGATTAACAGCGACGTACATAGCGTACATATGGCGTTGTAGAATATGTATACATTGCTACTCCTCATTAGTACAGCTTGCATATATTGATTGAATAATGATTTGTTTGGGTAATGATAATTATACAAGATTGTTATGTTTGTCAACCGACATCTAAAACGTATGTATAATTACAGCCTAAGCCATCCAGGATATAAGCCATCCAGGGTTGGAAATAAGCCATCCAGGATATAAGCCATCCAGGGTTGGAGTAAGCCATCTAGGTTTGGATATCCAGGAGTGGAGCTAAGCTTCCACGACTAACGTTACAAGCGGTGGAGACGGTCCCCGTACCTGCGCAGCCAGGTTTTACTAACGACAACCCCCGGGACACAAGGTGGGCCCGTTACCAGTCCTCACTGGAGGAATATCATTCACAATCTCAGTGGAGATTAACTATCATTGCATCGCGTCATCAACCCTTACAGAAGGCATTTGATGACAATCATCCATTGAATTCGCGCATCGTCATCTTCATGAGCTCTCGCGCATCACAGTTATCGCGCTAGATCAACATTGTTATAGCTTTAACAACACTTTAGTGTCTTAGACATTCAGTATTTATAGCAATACTAAGAACGTCTTAAACGTTCAGGAGAACATTCTTTTCATAGTTCATTTGTGTGTTCGCTTGTTTTTTTAGATCATTGTATATATATTAAACATATTTTAAAAGTTGCATTAAACTTATGTAAATGCATTCACCGTCATTGATTCTTTCCTGAGTTAGCCCAACCACTAAGGTCATCCTGTGACAGGAAAGCTCTGTTAGTCACCTGAGCTTCCAATTCCTAAATGTTTCGAAATGTTCTAACATGATTTTTACTACAGAACAATACATGTGACTCTAAAAGTTCTATCTGTAACCTCAGTTTGTTTTATTTAGTAAACAGGTATTTGGGACCAACAAGCCCAATATAGGTGGCTTTGAAGTAGAATACTGCTTAAGCCAGTGCTAGTGGGCGTGAGAGGTGTTGCTTCTTTCATTACTTCTCATGAACAGACTCAATAAAACCGAGTCTGCTGCTTTATTCTCTTAATTGTGTTTTTGCTCCCAAAGGATCATCTTTATCAGTATTTATTATAGTTAAGTATCTCTGTATGATTTGATTTGAGGTCCACGTTAACTTGAAATTTCACGTAATGAGTTTGTGCCATAAAGAAAATGTTTGGCTCTAAAAAATTTCATTTGGCGAAAGTAGTTGCGCAAGAAAAAAATAGCCAGTGCAAGCCCTGATAATGTATGGTGCTTCGGTCCATTTGAAGTTTATGGACTGGGCAGTTAGACCTAGAACGTTATATGGACCGAAGCGAAGCTGAGGTCCATATAACATTCTAGGTCTGACTGCCCAGTCCATAAACTTGCATATGGACCGAAGCACCATACATTATTTGTTATAAAGACCCCCCCTATCATTATCCTCAAAGTAACTGAAGTCACACCTTTCACCTCTGTCAATCAAATAACTCTAGCGACTGCGTTATAATGCTTATTCCCGGCTTTCATTAGACCATTGAATTATCAAGCAGATTAAAACATCAAAGAATCCATGGGCCCAAAAATTTCAATTTAGCACACATATTGCTGAGCATATTTTGAGGGTTCAGTGCAAAACTATTTTATCTCCTTCTTTATTCATATGTAGTTGCAATAGTTTTGCACTGACCCCTCGAAAATTCAACACGAGAAAATCATGAATCGTTTGTCAAACAGGACGAGTTACATATACATATATATATATTCCAGTGAAAAAAACAACATATAAAAAGCAACCATTACCAGCTTAACTTTATTAAATAATAAAACGTAGCTTTTTACATTTCAAGTAAATAGTATTCATAAAGCAACAAGTGGGAAATATTGTTTAAAGGGAGTACATCGTGATTTAGCACATCATGATTTTTCTAGAAATATCTTAAATTATAAAAATGTTCCAATTCATGATAAAACACTTATATCCATCAAAATATGATGTTGGAACCATATTGTTAAGGTTTAAACTTCGAATACACCATATAGCTAGGACGGAATCAGGCATAAAATGCTGAAATTAACTCTGGTGCGTAACCTAGGATAGCACGTATTGCTGTACAGAATGAATTTCCTTGTAACTAAGGGGTCATTTTTAGGATCATTCATTATGTTTAGGCGCTTTAAAATAGAAAATATCATTATTTGTCAATTTTAAGTCGGACCCCTAGACCCCTTTGAAAAGCCTGGTGTACTCCCTTTAAGTCAAAATTTAAGATTTTTACATATTTTCTAAATATCCTTATTAACCTCTCAGGGACAGTACAAACCATCTATTTTAATATATATATATTTAGATGTGGGTTTTATTTATCCATAACTTTATTGAAAATATTAAGAAAACGTCTTAAATCGATACAAAAAGGTGTTTAAAAAATTGATAAAATTTGATTTAAGTTAAGATTTGCTAGGAAGCTTTATGAACACAGAACCAGATGTTCAGTCAGGTGTGCACAGAAATTTTCTTGAATGTGTAAAAGCATCCTAAAAAGCTGTTCTCGTTTTTCTTAATCTGGCAAGTCTATTTTGTGGTAATACAGTAACATTATCCCTCTTTCTCATTCTACCATGACTTCTCAGGATTCAGCAACGTTTGTGTAATGGCCTCAAACACTTTTTTATTATGTCATGTATATCAACTTCACTGGAAGCAAGACACAGTTTTATGTATGTGTTTTTCAGAGCTGGTAGCGAGAAGTGGTCACCGTATAGTTGTTGATGATAAATACCTGTACTGCTGGGGTGGGTATAATCCCAAGTTTTGGAGTGTGGACAATACTGAAGACACTATATACCCACTGCTGAAAGAGGTAATGAAGCGTAATTTATTCTTGCGTACCAGATAAGTATATGTTATGTGCTGGAAAATCTGATTTTACACATGAGCTGATAAAAGTCATGTTTCCATCTTCTGCAATTGATGAAGATGTGTGCACCTTTATTGATCAGTGAAAATAGGTGCACCTTTAGCGATCAATGAATATGTGTTTCCCCCTTAGGGACCAATGAAGATGTGTGCACCTTTAGTGACCAATAAATATGTGTGCACTTAAGTGATCAGTGAAGATGTATGAACCGTTCATGATCAGTGAAGATTTATACACCTTTATTTACCAATGCATATTTGTGCACCTTTAGAGATCAGTGAAGATTTGTACACCTTTAGTGACGAATGAATATTTGTGCACCTTTAGTGACCAATGAATATGTGTGCACTTTTAGTGATCAGTGATGATGTGTGCACCTTTAGTGATCAGTGAAGAAGTGTGCACCTTTATTGATCGATTAATATGTATGCACCTTTAGTGATCATTGAATATGTATGCACCTTTAGTGATCAATGAATATGTATGCACCTTTAGTGATCGGTGATGATGTGTCCACCTTTAGTGATCAATAAATATGTATGCACTTTCAGTGATCCATGATTATGTATACACATTTAGTGAGCAATGCAGATGCTTGCATCTTTAGTGATCACTGATGATGTATGTACTTTTAGTGATCACAGATGATATGTGCACCTTTAGTGTTCACTGATGATGTGTGCACCATTATTGATCGATGAAGATGTACATGTATGCACCTTTTGTGATCACTGATGGTGTGTGCGCCTTTGGCAATTGGTGAAAATGTGTGCACCTTTAGCGATCAATGAATATGTGTGCACTTTTAGTGATCAATGATGATGTGTGCACCTTTAGTGATCAGTGAAGAAGTGTGAACCTTTATTGATCGATTAATATGTATGCACCTTTAGTGATCATTGAATATGTATGCACCTTTAGTGATCAATGAATATGTATGCACCTTTAGTGATCGGTGATGATGTGTCCACCTTTAGTGATCAATAAATATGTATGCACTTTCAGTGATCCATGATTATGTATACACATTTAGTGAGCAATGCAGATGCTTGCATCGTTAGTGATCACTGATGATGTATGTACTTTTAGTGATCACAGATGATATGTGCACCTTTAGTGTTCACTGATGATGTGTGCACCATTATTGATCGATGAAGATGTACATGTATGCACCTTTTGTGATCACTGATGGTGTGTGCGCCTTTGGCAATTGGTGAAAATGTGTGCACCTTTAGCGATCAATGAAGATTTGTGCACCGTTAGCAATTAATGATATACATGTGCCCACCTTTAATCAATAAAGTCTTTACCTACTGATGAAGATCAATGGGACCCATCTTTAGGTATTCATGAATACCAGTTCCTTTTTTTGTGTCAGATGTTCATTTTATGGTAAATAATTCATGATTTAATTGTCAAGTGTTCAGGGATATAAGTCCTTCAGTACAACACACAAACTATGGTGTTTGAATAGCTTGTTTCAGAATTAAAGTGTTCTTCTGCATTTTGAATTTTTCAAATTAAAATTAAATTCTAAAGGTAAATAAAAAATAAAATTTATAAGGCAACAGGTTTGTTTGTAATAAATACAACTGCTAGTACTTGGATGAAATATAAAACCGGTTTGTTTTCCTATGTAAGATATACATTTGTTAATAACTACATGTAGGAGCAGAAAATGTAAAAATCTCAATGATTGAGGAGCAATTACCATTAAAAGCAACTAACCAGTTCCGTTCCTTTGACATGTTTGATGTATAATTTGTGTCATTATACTCGAGTCACTCAGCCGAAAGCTTGACAAACGTCTGGTTTGCAAAGGTGGCTTAGACGCCATATTCCTTTTATTAACTAGCCATAATGGTATTCCTTTTATTAACTACCGTACATTTAAGTGCGGTCTTGAAAGCATTCATTTGTGATTAGTTAATAAATAATATTTGCATTCATATAATGATATACATATATGATGCCTGTTTCTTTAAAGAAACTAACGCACCAAATAGACAAAATTACACTTCATAACTGTTTATCAAAACTATCCAGGTGTTCGGGTCATATAATAATGTATATGTGCTGAGTAAAAGTGTAGGTTTATTCATGGATTCTTAAAAATACCCGTGATTGAATATAGGTAAAATGAATTATGAGTTGGTAATTCAATTTTGGGGTTAGGACTGGCTGGTTAAATCCATTTATATTGTGCTTATAAAGTTTGGATTTTCAAAATCGGAAAATTATAATGTACCGCATCGTCGGCCGGTTTAGAAACAGTGTGCATATGTTGTAAAATGTGGCTGTTGTTGGCGGGATAGTTACTTTAAGTTCTACTAGATGTGTTACCATGAAGCTTAATGTTTGTATTGGCATTGAGCATACACCTGTTACATTTGGAGTCAATAGGTCAAAGGCAAAGTTTACAGTAAACTCAAACTGGACATTAAAAATAGTTATATTTACGTCTAAGGTTTCTTTATCTCGTATTACACGACCAACCTTCATGAAACTTTAAATTTGTAACTGTTTGTATTTGGTAGTTGGTCCTATTGAGTTTGGGGAGTCAGAAGGTCAAAGGTCAAGGTCACATGAAACTTAAACTTTACCTAAAATGGTATTAAATCTACTGATTAACTAATCTAAAGAGGTTTAATCTAATTATTAATCAATCTAAAGATACATAGAGAATATCATGTTAGTGCCTGATCATATCCAGTTTATCGGGCGAGGCTGAGAAAAAAATGAAGCCCGAGGCAGGCATTAACATTATATTCTATTTATCATGTGGATCTTTTAAAAACATTTAATGTACCCTTTTTCCAGTTTTTTTCCTATTCGAAAATACCCTGACTTCTTCAAAATTAAGATTTTATCTCAGGCAACCTGAATCTCGGCAGAATTATATAGGCTGACATGATAAATTTTTATGCAAAAATAGGGGAATCCCGATAATGTTGTCTCGTCCATTCTCATTATATAACACCGTTACAGGTACAAACTTGAAACTTTGGTGTATGATTGGAATATATGTGTTGATGTGCAAGGCGGTAATAAAATGTTTGTACAACCAAAGGTTAGGTGGGTGGGGGTGGTTATAATACATAACAAGTAGAATTACTCCTTCATAATTATCGTACTTAGCTGTAGGAGTGTTAATGTTGTATGAAGTATCATCGCCACAAGGGTCAATACATATAATGTGGGTTTTGCCTGGTCCTCCTGGGGTTTGGACATGGCTGAGTGACATGTCAAACAAATTTTGTATGTAGTATCATTGCCTCAATGCCTCATTTTTTTTTTGCGTCAATTGCCCTGGGGTGCTGGACTTGTGGCGTATATGGCGTTTACTTTTTTTTTTCCAATATGGTCATTTTGCATATCAAATTGAATGCCATTTCACAGTGTTATCACTGGCTCAATTGAGAATACATGGCACTAGTTAAAAAAAATTGACGTTGCTGTCCCAATAATCTAATTGATATAATAATGAGAATTTAAACCTCATTTCATTTCAATTCTTTTTCCAGCTATGGAGATACCACATTTGGACAGATAAATGGGAAAAGTTGGCAACACATGGTGATTTCCCTACAGAATTGGCCTCGCATTCAAGTAAGCTTATAGTTTTACCTGATTGTTGTGTCGCCTGCGTAGCATGGCAGACACTATTGATCACTTTGTCCATCCGTCAGACTTTAACCTGCAACCTAACCTTGGTCATAACCTGAAAAGTATTTGACATCTGTTCATCAAACTTCACACGCATCTTCATCTCAACCCAAGGAATGTTGTTACACATGTTCAATAACTTGACTTTCATTTTGGCAGAGTTATGCCCCCTTTCATAAAACTTTAACCTGCAACCTTTAACCAAGCTCATAACCGGCCATAACTTCAGAAGTATTTGACCTATGTTCATGAAACTTTACACACATATCATCTTACCACACACTGTCAGAATATTGTTAGCAAGAAATCTGACTTGCATTTCAGCAGAGTTATGCCCCTTTTCATAACACTTTAACCTGCAACCTAACCAAGCTCATAACTGGCCATAACTTGAAAAGTATGTGACCTATGTTCATGAAACTTCACACACATCTTCATCTTAACTGACGGAATATTGTTACACTTGTCCAATAACTCTGACTTGCATTTTGGAGTTATGCCCCAAAACTTGGCAAAATATTGACGTATGGTCATGAAACTTTATACAGTTCTTCCTTATCAATTATCCAATGCAGACTTATGCTCCTTGTCATAAGCTTTAACACCTATATACCCAGTTTTCAGTTGATAGTTAGATTGTACTTGCTGAAATTGGCACACGGCAGGTGCTGGAACACCCTTCTAGTCTTAAGGATGTATTAGCTGTATGATGTAAACTTCATATAGAAAGAAGGAAACAAAACAAATGTTTTATTTGGGAGAATGTATTTTTCGTACCTGAAAACCAAGTTGAGTGTGCACAACACTTTAACAATAGCATGAGGCCTTTTATACTTAGACAAAATTTAATTTGGTTAAAGTTTTTATTTACACTTGTTTTTCATTAACTACTTCAAATAATGGATATAGAGATTATTTAACTGCTGGGATTGATTATAGAGAAACCTTCACGAGTGGTAGACGTGTGGTTCTTTTCACGAACGAGTGCGCACAAGTGAGTGAAAAAACAAAGCATATCTACCATCAAGTGAAGGATTACCCAATTATCGATCCCAGCAGTTAAATAATCTATTTATTACATTTTAAATTACGTTTTTCAAACAATTATTCACTTTATTGAACGTTATCGGCAGATGACGTCGACGTCAGCAACACTTTGTTGACGTCACACCTCAACGTCGCAACGTTAGTTATTATTGTGTTCTGAGTTAGTTATTAATATTTAGCGATTATGAATATTCTTGCACTGAGAAATCCCGATCTTTCACTCACAGAAATGTAATAATAAAACTTAACTCTTCAACATCATAAGATAACATCATAGAGCCAGTTTCTATAGCTCATCATTTTATTTTGTAATCCTTTTTTTTTAACACAGTTATGGCCGCTTTTATTATACTTAGAACAAAATGGTTCTGTTAAAGTTTTATATACATGTAAGCTTGTATCTCGAAAACTACTTTACATAATTTATTGGAACTTCACACATATCTTAGCATCATTAGACAACATTGTAGAGGAATTAATTGAATGTTTTTTAACGGCTCATCAACAACACAGTATATGGTTATTTAGAGCCGCCCCAGAGAGAGGGGAAGGATACATCGGAATCCGGGAACCGTGCCTTACTCTTATTATCGAATAGATTCCTATGGTTCTTTAAACGTGCTCGGAGGATAGACCGATACACATAGAGGAGCATCTGCACCAACAGACATGCCTCTTTTTTATTATTTATGATACCTTTTGATCTCACAGAATGTTACATACAATGAACGTGGACTTCTGACGCTATTTGATCTTGCTCAGTTTTTAGATTATCTTAAGAAAGCTTATACTCATAATGCAAAATTTATAATGCCACCTCTAAAATAGGTTGAACAAATGTTTGATCTAGTGTCTGTAAAGGTTTCAGGTCTCATTTCAGACATGGACTGTTTACACATTAGCATTTACTTAATGGTTCAAAGACTCCCTAATCCAGGTATGAGGAAATAAGCAAATGTATTGGACATTGATTATATAGTAGCGTAGATACCTATTGGACCAAAAGGCCCCGGCCTGCACATAATTTTCACATGCATGGTTAAAAAATATAACAATGAAATAATAGTGTATGAATTTGTTCAATTTTGAAGTGAGATTTTGCTTAAATATATGCCAAAACACACGTTTTCAAAATTTTCTGGGGAAGCATACCCGGATCCCACTAGAAATAGTGGCGGTGTCTTAAACCTGTTTATGACGTGCAACGAAACTACAAGTACCTTTACTATACCCTTAATGATTAAGGTTGCATAATACTTACTCATATCAACTCAGGGGCGTCCGTGGCCGAGTGGTTAACGTCTCTGACTTGAAATCACTTGCCCCTCACCGCTGTAGGTTCGATCCCTCAGGGGCCTAGGAATCTTTATGTGAGGAAGCTATCCAGCTGGCTTGCGGAACGTCGGTGGTTCTACCCAGGTGCCCGCCCTTGCACGAAAATTGCCCGGAGGGGCACCTGGGGTCTTCCTCCACCAATGGAAGCTGGAAAGTCGCCATATGACCTTAGCTGTTGGTGCGACTATAAAATCCAATTCAATCAATCATATCAACTTTGTTGTTATTCTTACGAATGTGGTTGAGTAGATAATGGACAAAAGTAGCATTGACCGTGAGAGATGTTGCGATTGCTAACCAGAAGCAAGAACAAGCACAAGTGCGTTTTTTCCATTCTGCATTAATAAATGCACGCATTCTGTTATGTTCTGCAATGCATGCAGTTCTGTGTATTTAAATGAACGCAGGATTTCATTTTTAAACACTGAATGTAAAAATGAAATGCAAATGGAATGAAGTCGGAACACTAATGGAATGCATTGTTTAAAATGGTACCGTACTTCAACAGGACTCGAAGTCTGTATATAAAAAAAGAAGTGCAAACAGCCTACTTCTGTACTTACTGATGCCTTTATTCGCGTTTGCTTTCAGTTTTAAAAGTGGGCAACCATTTGATTCACTTTGGTGGAACAGGAGTTCCATTTGGTGAGGCCAGCACTAACACTTTATACACATTGGACCTGAAAACTCTGAAATGGACAGTTGTAATTAAAGAGTCGGAGCCTAATGGTATACCAAGAGCCAAGTATGGTCATGTAAGTAATAAGTATACAATTTATTTTACATCTTACACAAATCATGTCACTAGTGTTGCCTTTGTAAGGGAGTAAACTGTGAAAAAAGAAATTCCACATAATGAAAGTGCATCAAGGTTCTGGAAATATTTTAAAAATCCACTTTTCAAAAGTCACTTGCCCTGCCCATAATGTTATTTGCCCCACATTTAAGAACACTTAATTGCCCTAAAAATTGGCGCTTTACGATTATTCATGTTAAACGGGACGGACTGACATCCGCATAATTTGGACCATTATACTTAGTTGAAAAAGAAAGGGAGAATGTATTTAATCGTATTAGTTAATACATTGTATTGATTCATATAAAAATATCAAACGGTTCTTCTTTGTGTCTATTACATATTTGTGTTACTTCAGTCATAAAATGATGAATGTGACAGTATACAAACTAATTTTATTCCCCCCTCCCTCCCCACCAAGCACCACACACACACACACCACCCCATTATTTTTGATGACCATCCAAAAAAATTGCTTGGCAGCTAGTGTGTGGAACTTTTAATGTCACAGTGTGTACAATTAACCAGTTGACAGAAAGAAAAAGAAGCTATTGTGTTCATTTAAATGTGTGACAATCAAAGAAACAAGACAAAAACGTTATTAAAATATTCACTTGGCCCCCAATATCTGTTTATAACCATGGTAACGTTCCTACGCCTTTGTTCTCATGTCTGACGGTCGTGTCAGGATAAATTGTGAAACGGTGTGGGTTAATTAGTTGTTTATTAAAAATAATGCCACAAATTAAGCAGCCTGGGGCAAGAATGTTGATTGTACCGAAGGTTGTTTGATCTTATTAACAATCGCTAGCGGCGAAAAACAGCGGCCAGTTTTATTCGGTTATCAAATTCTGATATGGCTAGTTTGCCACTTGATTTGGTCTAGAATGGAAACGTCCAGTCGGGCAAGATGCAGCAACCAGATTTGCGAAGGTCACTTGCCAGCACCCAAAATCTACTTGCCCGGGACGTCGGTCAACCATATTTACGGAACCCTGTGCATGCTTAAAACAAATTATATATAATAATACATATATATCAAGTAAAGGTGGAATGAATATGAAAATACCATATGAAAATAATATACTTGGAATAAAATATGGTATTATAGCTGTAACATATATTATATCTCTTTAATTTGATTACTGGATTACTGACTTAATAACTCATACAATGCAATCTCTGTGGGGGTTTTTTGGCTGTTTTTATAGCTGTTATTGGGCTATATTCCCAGTGTCAAAACAAACATTTGTTTGCCAATTTTGAGACAAATATTCCCAATTGAAAGAAAAAAATGTAAAAAATAAAATTAATTTTAAAAAAAGAATCGTTAGACTAAGTGTGACAGGTACTGAGAATGAAACGCTTATAAATGGCTCTGTTGACCTTTGTGTACTGAAAACAGTATTAAAGGAATGTTTTACTGTACGTTTTCCCAAATTTTTGAAAAATCGCGCTCAAATTCCCAGTTGTTACCGTATGGGTTACGTTCCCAAGTATAGAAAAAAACTACACAACAAAATGTTCCCATCGGGATGCACTTTTTTCCCTTTGTATTGCTGAAGATTTTTAAGAAGATCTTGCAGAGCCTATAATCACTGATCATATTAGTGTTTCCCCTACATGGTACTCTACCAGGGTCTTCCACAGGCCATTTAAGAGCATATTCCCCCTATCCCTTAATTCTAAAATCTAATTTCCCCCTACTCCTTAATCTCTCTGCACTCTCCCTTAAAAACACCAATAAACGTGTAAAATGCATTATACTTGTCTATAAATAGGTCCTTGTAGGCTCTACTTCTTAAAAATCCTTTGATTTAGTTGAAATATACTTCAGATTGTATCTAAATAAATCATGACCCCTAAAAATATTGCTCACTCGAAGGGTAACTCCCTCGCACACTCACCCCGTGATATTCACATTTAATTTCCCCTATCCCTTAAATTATTTCTGTGGAAGACCCTGTCTACCAAGTTTGTTTGAATGGTGACCCTGGGTTCAAATTTGGCCCCATCCCAGCGGTCACATGTTTACATAGACTTCTATAGGGACAAACTTAAAAAAAAATCTTCTCTGAAATTACAAGAGCCAACGGTTTAATATTTTGTATTTACACTCCGCTTATGTTCCTCTACCAAGTTTGTTCAAATTTGACCCGCGCCTGGGTCACATGTCAAACTTGGTTTGAATGTTTATATTAACGAAAGTTTGATTTGTTTTAAAGCGCTAGCCAAACTTGAGCCAAATAATTCCCTTCACCTATATATTGGTCATTGAAGACACTCTATAATATAAAAAACTAGTTTGATACTGCCATATCTGACACACATTCCTTCTATCCCCCCCCCCCCCCCCCCCCCCCAGCCCACTCCACCATGGACACCATAAAGCCAGTAGAGCGATACAGGCCCTCTTGGACCTCTTGTTTCGATTACACATAGGTTTGCTTACTGACCTAAAGTAAGAAACTCTTAAAGTAGTAAACATCTGTTTGTGTAAGGACTGTATTAAAACTACATGTACCTGAAAGGAGTGGGACGTAATAGCTGGTCTGTGTAATCTATATTTAGGTAATGGTCTTGGTTTTTGCCATCTGTTTACTATACCATCACTTTTGCATAGCTTACAGTCAAGTGTTGGTCTGTAAGGTGTCAGACCAGTCAGGAAGTACTTCAGGTCGTAGGGTGCTAAAATAGTTCCTTGAAAAAATCCAAAGTTTCTAGTTTGCATGTGTTTTCCCCAAGATTAGTTTTTTATTTTATTGTTAAATCTAACCTGGTGTTAAAGTAGTATGTCTGTTGTCATGAATAGTAAGTATTTTACTGTGTTTGTCAGATTATTTCATTTGTCTGTTGTCATGAATAGTAAGTATTTTACTGCGTTTGTCAGAATTATTTTTTGGAGAGTATGAGCACAGAGGTTAGGTAGAGATGTGATTTTGACAGATGTTTATTTCAAAATACGCGTAGTGTGAATGAATGATACGAAATGTTGAAAAACTGAATCGGTGTTTTATTCCAGATATGGGACCGTTAGCTAGCCAAAATTTAATGTGTTTAATTCGTGGAATAAAAGTATATACTATTTAAGAGAACGAATGTTGTGGAACTTGTGACTGATCTCCAAATATAGCCTATATTGCATTGGGCTGATTTTCACCACTGACACCGTAACATTATTGTTAGATGGCTTATATGTATATGGCCTTGACACCATAATCCTAAATGGGCTTAATCTTAAGTTCTTTCTCAGTTACAGACACTGAAATGTGTAGGGCCGTATCCCAAGAGCGTAGTTTAGAATACTTCTGGATACATAATCTTGTAACAAACTTCATCCAAATAAGTTGTTTTTCAGACTTTCACACGTGTAGGGCAGTTTGTCTACGTAGTAGGTGGTACGTCTGGCTATACATATGACTGTGATGTACATAGACTGGACCTGCAGAAGCTGGAATGGCAAGAAATACCACCTAAGTCACAGTATATACCAGAGGGAAGGTTGGTACCCCAAAGCTTGTAATTAAAGTAATATTATACCATGTGGCCGAAATCATATTTTATACCATGGGGAGGATTAGTACCTCAAAGAGTAATATTCTGTCACCCAAATCACAGTATATATATCATAGCGTCACCCTGCTACAATTTGCATTTTTCAATTTTACGCTCTAACTTTATAACATTGCATTTATATTTCTCTAAATTAAGTCATTGTCTGTGGTACATTCTGTGAAATAAACCTTTCATCAATTTCACACATGCCAGACATATTGATTGCAATTGCATTGTATTAGCCAATAAATGCCAAATCTGACAGCCTGTGACACTATCAGTTTAACAACTTGTATTGCATGATAACAGTATTCTATCCGATCCTGGACATTTAGTCAAAGACTTGTTTACTTAAGGTCACGTGATCGATAGCCCAGGAAACCAGTTTCTTTTAAGGCATGCACATTTCAGACTTCAGCATGTGAACACGTACACATTAGTTTTGGCCTATGCATGGAAATCAGCATTTTGAAACAGGAATTTACTGCCTTTAAAATTTACATGGAAATGGACAAAATGGAAGTTTCTTCTGTGTTGTAACTAATTACAGCCAGTGCTAATAATCCAACTTTTTAAGACTGGGATACCCGCGTCTTTACGATTGGACCTAAAGGTCGTATAACTAAAATTAAATTCGACATACTTGAATCAACGTCGATAAATTTACAATTTCGCGTTGGACTTCAACTTAAACAAGTACACCAGGAACACTACATTCTGTCATAGGATATTATTCGATGGCAAGCGCCGTGGTGTAATGGTTAGCATTGCGGCTTAGTAACCCAGGGATCGCACGTTCAATCCCAGCCAGGACCGAATTTGGGTTAATTATCGAAATATTTCAAAAGTATTTCCTACCTTACCAGTCCTTCGGATGAGACTTTAAAACCGAGGTCTGCTCGCTAAAATGCTTAGTGCAATACAGCGAGGATAAATAAACGCTTATACACACGCAAGCGAGTGACAATGCCAATAAAGGATTTATATTCGTTGGAGAAACCGACACTTTATAATTCCATTGTTTCAATGTTCTACTGTGCCTAGAATGCATTCTTCAACTCTGGGTGTTTATATGATCATTAAACATGGACATCTAGAATTCAACAAATAAGCATCAATGTCATTTCTCTTCAAGAAATTTCTGGAATTCAACTTTATTCAATAATATGTGTACACATACTGTTATACTGTTAAATATGAACTATATAATATCTACAAGATAATAAATACAGTCAACATAAGACAAACTATCCAGTCTTTGTTTCTTATCCTCGAGTTCACTATCGGTGTTCGTAATATACCGTGGTGACATTAGGGAAGGTTGGTACCTCAAAGGTTGTGAATTAGCATTCTATCACCCAAATCACAGTTTATGCCTGAGGGATTAAGTTTGATACTTTAAAGCTTGTAAAGTAATATTCCTTCACCCAAACCAGTGAATATTATGGTTGGTATACCTCAACTCTTGTCAAGTAATATTCCATCATCCCCCAAATCATAGTACATACCAGAGGGAAGGTTGATACCTCAGATAATGTACCATCAAATTCTAACACCCAAAATCACAGTACATGTATATAGCAGAGAGAAGGTTGTTACTGCAAAGCTTGTATAATAGTAATATTTTACCATCCAAATCACAGTATATTCCAGAAGGAAGGCTGGTACCTCTATGATTGTAATGTAATATGCTATCACCCAAACCACAAACTATGTCAGAGGGAATCTCTAAGCTTGTAAAGTAATATTCTACAAACCAAATCACGGTATATATACCATATACCATAAGGAAGGTTGTTATCATCTAAGCTTGTAAAGTAATATTCTACAAACCAAATCACAGTATATATACCATAGGGAAGGTTGTTATCATCTAAGCTAACTGCTTGTAAAATAATATTCTACAAACCAAATCACAGTATATACCACAGGGAAGGTTGGTACCTCAAAGCTTGTATGGTATTATTCTAACACCCAAACCACAGTATATACCAGAGATAAGATTGGTACCTCAAAGCTTGTAATGCAATATGCTATCACCCAAACCACAGTATATGTCAGAGGGAAATTTGTTATCTCTCTATCCTTGTAAAGTAATATTCTACCCACCAAATCACAGTATATACCATATGAAAAGTTGTTATCTCTCTAAGCTTGTAAAGTAATATTCTACAACTCGAATCACAGTATATACCATAGGGAAGATTGTTATCTCTCTAAGCTTGTAAAGTAATATTCTACAACTCATATTACAGTATATACCAATGAAAGGTTGTTATCTATGCTTGTAAAATAATATTCTACAACCCAAATGACAGTATATACCATAGGGAAGGTTGTTATTGCTCAAAGCTTGTAAAGTAATATTCTACAACCCAAATCACAATATATACCATATGGAAGGTTTTTATCTATGCTTGTAAAATAATATTCTACAACCCAAATCACAGTTTATACCACAGGCAAGGTTGGTACCTCAAAGCTTGTAAGGTAATATTCTTCCACCTAAATCACAGTATGTACTACAGGAACGTTTGCACCTTAGCGCTTTGTAAAGTAATATTATTCCTCCTAAATAACAGTATATACCAGAGGCAAGCTTGGTACCTCTTTAAGCTGCTAACACCGAACTCATGGTATATACCAGAGGGTGATACCTCTAAGCTCTACATTCATAGAAATACATAATACTTTCCTGACACAGATTGAAGAATTATTGAAAGGATGATTTGCAAATATGGCAAATGTATGTACGAAAAACTATAGCGTATTAAGACTCAGGATTGCCATGTTTCCCTTAAGTAGAGCCAAACATACAGCAAGTACCTTGTCTAGGTGGCATGGACAGTCGACTGTCCATGACCTAGACAAGGTTTGTGTATGTTTGGTCTATTAAAGGGAAACATGGCAATCCTGAGTCTTAATACGCTATAGTTTTTCTACATAAATTTGAATATTTGCAAATCATACTTTCAATAATTTTTCAGATAGTTCAAAACAAATTGCTTTGGCATATTTCTTATTGTTGAATACATTATTAATTCTGACAGGATTAGTTGTGGTAAAATACAAAAAAATATACCCACCAAATACACCATTTTTGCGATGGCGAGTTGAAAGCACGAATGAGTTTGAAAACCAGCCAGATCGGATTAGTAACACCAGAGTTATTGCCCTTGTTTTGCTGAGAAATGCCATATTCAGTCTTGTTTACACTCTAGCACCTTCATTTTGTATTTGATCTTTATGAAACTTTGCCAGTTTATTTATGTCAATGGAAGCTCAAATGACTTCGAAAACCAGTCAGATCGGATTAGAAACTCTAGAGTTATGGCTCTTGTTTTGCTGAAAAATGCCATATTCAGTCTTGTTTACACTCTAGCACCTTCATTTTGTATTTGATCTTTATGAAACCTTGCCAGTGTATTTATATCAATGAAAGCTTAGATGAGTTAGAAAACCAGTCAGATCGGATTAGTAATACCAGAGTTATGGCTCTTGTTTTGCTGAAAAATGCCATATTAAGCCTTGTTTATACTCTAGCACCTTCATTTATTATTTGATCTTTACCAAACTTACACAGATTCTTAATATCAATGAAAGCTCAGACAAGTTCAAAACCAGCCAGATCGGACTATTTAGGCCGAATTTATGGCCCTTGTTTTTGCTAAAAAAATTACCATATTCTGCCTGCATGTGAACACTCTAGCACCTTCATTTATTATTTGACTTGTATAGATTGTTAATAGCAATGAAATCTTGGACAAGTTAAAAAAACAGCCAGATCGGACCATTTACACTGGAGTTACGGCCCTTGATTTTTGTCTTGCTTTTTCGGAAAAAAAAAGAGACATAGGTGTTGCTTTTTCCGGCGGCGGCGGCAGCGTCAACATTTAAGTTTTGCGTTTAGGTCATTTTCTCACAAACTGTATGCACTAGACCTTTCAAACTTTGCTTACAGTTGTATCATGGGTGGTACATCGCAACGTGACAAAGCAAATGTGGAAGTGACCTTGACCCTCCAAGCAAAAGGCAGAAAACTTACTAATTTTTAGGTTCAACTTTTGCGTTTAGGTCACTTTTTCACAAACTGTATGCACTAGACCTTTCAAACTTTGCTTATAGTTGTATCTTGGGTGGAACATGGCAACGTGACAAAGCAAATGTGGAAGTGACCTTGACCCTCCAAGCAAAGGGCAGATAACTTAATAATTTTTAGGTTCAACTTTTGCATTTAGGTCACTTTTTCACAAACTGTATGCACTAGACCTTTCAAACTTTGCTTATAGTTGTATCTTGGGTGGTACATGGCAACATGACAAAGCAAATGTGGAAGTGACCTTGACCCTCCAAGCAAAGGGCAGATAACTTAATAATTTTTAGGTTCAACTTTTGCGTTTAGTTCACTTTTTCACAAACTGTATGCACTAGACCTTTCAAATTTTGCTTAAAATTGTATCTTGAGTGGTACATCTCAACGTGACAAAACAAAATGTGGAAGTGACCTTGACCCTCCAAGCATGGACAGATAACCTTATACTTTTTACCTTCAACTTTGGCATTTAGGTCACTTTTTCACAAACTGCATATGCACTAAGACCTTTCAAACTTTGCTTATAGTTGTATCTTGAGTGGTACATTGCAACATGACAAAGCAAATGTGGATGTGACCTTCACCATCCACATCCACCAAAGGACAGATAACTTTAATTGTTACATTTACATCACTTTCTCATGAACTAGAATTATGCACTAGATGTTTTAAACGTAATTCATAGCTTAATCTTTGGAAGAAAACATATTCTATTTTGACATAGTTGTGTCTTCGGTAGTGCAGCTTTTTTTTGGATGCCTGGATTTCATCTATGACCTTGACCTACTTTTTGGAGCTGATGATTTTTAGCTCTACTGGCAAAAGGCCTTCATTTTTCATCCGATCTTTACCAGATTGTTAATATCAATGAAAGCGCGCACAAGTTTGAAAACCAGCCAGATCGGACCAATTAACAGCGGAGTTATGGCCCTTGATTGAGTTAAAAATGCTATATTTTGCCTCGTTAATATGATAGGGCTCTCATTTTTCATCTGATCTTTACCAAACTTTACCAGATGTTTTGCCTTTTTTTTTTTATTAGTACCGGAATATATAAAAAAAAATTAATAGATATGCTCGTTAAAGCCAGTTTCCGTCCAAGCCCAGTTTCCGTCATTCTCATTTAAAAAACGTTTTTACACTGCAAATTACTTACGCGATGTCACTTATTGTCAGACGTTTATATTAAACTGAAGATTGGAAACAGGAAAAACAACCAAAAAGTAAATAAGCAGTACAAAAATGAAAGGGATTTCTCCGAAAAATGTGTTTACTTCCTTATATTGCGTTGGGGATGCACGCGCATACTGCCGCATAATAAACTATTAAAAAAATAACACTGTAATGACGTCATATTTTTATCACTCTACCGTGATTATATAGTTCAACCAAAGAGAAGCAACTCGTACAACCTGTATCTGTTATATACACAGAGTTACCCATCTTTACAGTGTAAATTGTCGTCGTTGAACATTTTACATTGATGTTACCAGGCGCATTGTTATAACGATCGAGGTGACTGATGGAACAATGCAAACATACCATTTTTACAATGAAATTGTTGAATAGACTTGCAAATAAGTTTCTAATTCATAAAAGTTTACTGTATCTTTCACTCGATAAAATACATGACGGAAACTGGGCTTGTAAACAAAATGATTTCTCAGTTTTAGTCTGTTTATAAAAAGGTCACGTGCCACTTTGATAATTTATATAAAACAAAATTCTTTGGTATCAAATTTCCAGGAAGAGGTAACCTAATATAAAATAGAGTAAAAATCGTCAGGATACATAGATTTGTCTGAAAATTTAGTTTATGTTTATATAATTGACGGAAAGTGGACCCCGACGAGTATATCTTTTTCTTTTTTTTTTCTTTTTTTTTTAATTTTCTTATTTCATTATATTCTTTTGTTTTAATTGTTAGCTCTACTGGCCAGGGGCCAGCAGAGCTTATGCGATGGTGTGTTGTCCGTCTTCCGTCGTCCGTCGTCCGTCCGTTAACTTTTGCTTGTGTACACTCTAGAGGCCACATTTCTGATGCAATCATCATGAAACTTTGTCAGAATGTTTGTCTCAATGAAATTTCGGTCAAGTTCGCAAATGGGTCATGTGGGGTCAAAAACTAGGTCACTAGGTCAAATATTGGAAAAACCTTGTGTACACTCTATAGGCCATATTTTTTACCCGAGCTTGATGCAACTTTGTCAGAATGTTTGTCTTAATTATATCTTGGTCAAGTTCAAAAATGAGTCACATGGTTTTAAAAACTAGGTCACTAGGTCAAACTTTAGAAAAACCGTGTGTACACTCTAGAGGCCATATTTTTGACCCGATCTTGATGAAACTTTGTCAGAATGTTTGTCTCAATGAAATCTCGGTCAAGTTCAAAAATGGGTCATGTGGGGTCAAAAACTAGGTCACTAGGTCAAATACTTGAAAAAACTTGTGTACACTCTAGAGGTCATATTTGTTACCCAATCTTGATGAAACTTTGTCAAATTGTTTATCTTAATTATATCTTGATCAAGTTCGAAAATGGGTCACATGAAGTTAAAAATTAGGTCACTAGGTCAAATATTGGAAAAACCTTGTGTACACTCTAGAGGCCATATTTTTGACCCGAGCTTGATGCAACTTTGTCAGAATGTTTATATTAATTGTTTGTCTCAATGAAATCTCGGTCAAGTTCGAAAATGGGTCATGTGGGGTCAAAAACTAGGTCACTAGGTCAAATATTGGAAAAACCTTGTGTACACTCTAGAGGCCATATTTTTGACCCGAGCTTGATGCAACTTTGTCAGAATGTTTGTCTTAATTATATCTTGGTCAAGTTTGAAAATGGGTCACATGGGGTTAAAAACTAGGTCACTAGGTCAAATACTTGAAAAACCTTGTGTACACTCTAGAAGCCGTATTTCTGACCCAATCTTGATGAAACTTTGTCAAAATGTTTGTCTTAATTATATATTGGTCAAGTTCAAAAATGGGTCACATGGAGTTAAAAACTAGGTCACTAGGTCAAACTTTGGAAAAACCGTGTGTACACTCTAGAGGCCATATTTTTGACCCGATCTTGATGAAACTTTGTCAGAATGTTTGCCTCAATGAAATCTCGGTCAGATTCAAAAATGGGTCATGTGGGGTCAAAAACTAGGTCACTAGGTCAAATACTTGAAAAAACATGTGTACACTCTAGAGGTCATATTTATTACCCAATCTTGATGAAATTTTGTCAAATTGTTTATCTTAATTATATCTTGATCAAGTTCGGAAATGGGTCACATGAAGTTAAAAACTAGGTCACTAGGTCAAATATTGGAAAAACCTTGTGTACACTCTAGAGGCCATATTTTTGACCCGAGCTTGATGCAACTTTGTCAGAATGTTTGTCTTAATTATATCTTGGTCAAGTTTGAAAATGGGTCACATGGGGTTAAAAACTAGGTCACTAGGTCAAATATTGGAAAAACTTGTGTACACTCTTTGTCAAAATGTTTGTCTTAATTATGTTCTTGGGCAAGACACTTTCCCTTAGCCTCGTCCGTCGGATGGGGACGTAAACCGAGCGGTCCCGTGTATCGGTCTATCCTACGAGCACGTTAAAGAACCATAGGAATCTATTCGATAATAAGAGTAGGGCAGGTTCCCGGATTCCTATGTATCCTTCCCCTCTCTCTGGGGCGGCTCTAAATAACCTATACTGTGTTGATGAGCCGTTAAACAACATTCAATTCAATTGTCTTAATTATATCTTGGTCAAGTTCAAAAATGGGTCACATGGTGTTAAAAACTAGGTCACTAGGTCAAACTTTGGAAAAACCGTGTGTACACTCTAGAGGCCATATTTTTGACCCGATCTTGATGCAATTTTGTCAGAATATTTGTCTCAATTATAGCTTGCTAAAGTTCGAAAATGGGTAACACAGGGTCAAAAACTAGGTCACTAGTACACTCTAGAGGCCATATTCCTGACCCGATCTTGAAACTTTGTCGAAATGTTGTCTTAATTATATTTTGGTCAAGTTCGAAAATGGGTCCCATGGGGTCAAAAACTAGGTCACTAGGTCAAATACTTGAAAAACCTTGTGTACACTCTAGACACCATGTAGTACGACTCGATTCATCAATGGTATAACAGCCAGTAGAGCGTTCACAGGCCCTCTTGGGCCTCTTGTTTTTTGTTTAACGCCGTGTTAGCAGAAAGCATTGCTGTGCCTATTGCATTTTTCATCCCGGTTTGTTGATTTTTGATGGAGTTACGGCCCCTTGACATTTTTTTTTTATTTCTTGTCGGCACTACTCCTCTTAAACGCCTTGTTGGATTTCGACGAAACTTGGCAGGATACATCGGTAAGTTGTCTAGTTGTGCATATCGCGCTTTTGTTCCAGTTTGCTGATTATGACGGAGTTTTACTTTAAATTTCTTGTCGGCGCTACTCCTCCAAAATGGCTTGTTGGATTTCTACAAAATTTGGCAGGAAGCCTCAGTATGATGTCTAGTTGTGCGAAGCATGGTATATCAATGAAATTTTGGACAAGTTTGAAAACCAGCTAGATTACTCCTCCTAAATGGCTTGTTGGATTTCTACAAAATTTGGCAGGAAGCCTCAGTATGATGTCTAGTTGAGCAAAGGATGGTATATCAACGAAAAACAGCTAGATCTAGTTAGTAACGACTGGTTATGGCCCTTGATTTGTTGAAAAATGCTATATTGTATTTTCCTTTGTTAAATCTGTAGTTACTTCATTTTTTAGATCTTTACCATATTTGTTTAGAATGTTAATATAAACCCCCCCACCCACCCATTTTTATGAAATTTCATAGAAGAAAGTGGGACAAATTAAAAAATGCCCATGCCAGACTAGACACAGCAGACTTATTGCCCATAATTACCAGGTGAGCGATCTAAGGCCCACCTATCCCTTCGTTTTTGCAATGTTTTTAAAAAAACTACTGATGGGAATTTTATGTCGACAACCCTTGATATAAGAGCCGTTTTAAGCAGTAGAGCATCCACAGGCCCTCTTGGGCCTCTTGTTTTGAATAGAATGGCATTTTGTTTTCAAACAAATGCACTTAAATGTCATCTCAGCAAACTCGATTGTTTTTAGTCACTAAAATGTTTACAAACTTTCATTTAAGCATAATTGACCTTTTTATTTTTAAGTCCAGCCCCCGTTAGGCGAGACATGTGAATCCACGGATTTCTTGTAAAAGAATTGCATTTTGTTTTTAAATGTCATCTCAGCAAACGGCAAACTCGATTGTTTTTAGTTACTAAAATGTTTACAAACTTTCATTTAAGCATCATTGACCTTTTTATTTTTAAGTCCAGCCGTTAGGCGAGACATGTGAATCCACGGATTTCTTGTTTAAAATATGCTATAATTTGGCCTTGTTAAAATGATAGGGCCTTCATTTTTTTGCGGATCTTTTACAAACTTTACCAGATTGTTGATACTAATGAAAGCTTGAACGAGTTCGAAAACCAGTCAGATCGGACCTGTAACATTGGAGTTATGGCCCTTGATCTTGTTAAAAACGTATTTTGCCTCGATGAGACGAAAGAGCCCTCATTTTTTATCCGATTTTACCAAACTGTACCAGATTGTTAATATCAATGAAAGCTCGGACAATTTGAAAACCATCAAAATCGGATTAGCAACACCGGAGTTACAGCCCTTGATTTAGTTAAAAAATGCTGTATTTTGTCTCATTAAGACGATAGGTCCTTAATTTGGCCGGATTTTAATGAAACTTTGTGGGGATGACCAGTACTAAATTAAACTAAACTATTTTGGTTGAAAGATTTTTGGCGGAGTTATGGCCCTTTAAAGGTTTTAATACACTTTGTCCGGACTAGTTCTCCTGAACCCCTTGGCTGGATTTCAGTGGAACTTTACAGGGATAATCAGTACCAGGCTTAGTTGTGCATGTATCGCCGTGTTCCGATTGAATAATTTTTTTGCTGAGTTATAGCCCTTTAAAGGTTTGATACACAAACTTTATCTAGACAAGTCTCTTCTGAACTCCTGCCGGATTTCAACGCATTTTGGTGGGGATGATGAGTACCAAGCCTAGTTGCACATTATCATCGCCTTGTTCAGTTGAATAATTTTTGGCAGGGTTATGGCCTTTTAAAGGTTTGAATACCCAAACTTTGTACAGGCTAGTTCTTCTGAACGCCAGGCTGGATTTCAGTGAAACTTGGCAGTGATGAGCAGTACCAAGCCTAGTTGCACATATCATCACCTTGTTTTGGTTGAGAATGATTTTTGACAGTTGTTGCCCCTTATACACAAACTTTGTCTGAACTAATTTTCCTGATCTCCTGACTGGATTTCAGTGAAACTTGGCAGGAATGAGGAGTACCAAGCCTTGTTGCGCATATTGATGTCGTGTTCCCCATATCAGACTCCATATAGCCAGTAGAGTGATACAGGCCCTCTTGAGCCTCTTGTTTATTTCCTCGATAATTATGCAGTTTCAGACATAGTCAAAAAGGCAATATTTTAACATGTGATAAATACATCATTGTAACAATGTGTCCCTTTAAAGTACCTATTCTGCCAAGTCAAATTTTACATCATAATTATGTGCTCTGACTCGAAACCTACGTACGACGATACATATTTTGAGAATCCAAACCCTATGGACACATTATAAACGTCTTTAACCAGAATGGCCAATCCCCAAAACTGGAGCATCGAATTAAGAGCTATCAACTCATAATTCTTTTTATACATATTCAGTCACGTATTCTAAGAACCTGTTAATAAACCTATACTTTTAATGGGCACATATATGTTATTATATGACCTGAACACCTGGATATAGTCTTGGTAGCGTAATTTTGTTGTTATTTGGCGGGATAGTTACTTATATAATATTCACAATTTAAAGGGTACAATTCTCTTATGAATGATAATGTTATTATTTTCTGCTGGCTTCAGACCCATGTAGTAGTGTGTGGTGATGATAGAGCTGATAGTGCTGCTGAAGCAGCATTGGGTTTACATACATCTAATGCCAAGTTGCCTTATGCTGATTTTGAAAGTTCAGTTAACACATATATTTGCGACTCTTGGCAAGCCGCTTAGCAATAAACTCCATTCAATTAAACCGTTGCTTGGAGAATGGTGTTCTTCTGGTTGACCCATTCGTCGAGAAGAGGTTGTCCTAGCCCGGTGCAGGATACGGCATGAACGTTGTACTCATTCATATTTGTTACAAGGTGAGCAATTACCAGAATGTATACCCTGCTTTAACCGTTAACGGTAAAACGCATCTTGTTGGAATGTGCATACTTTGATCCTTTGCGTCAAATGTGCTACATAATGTTAATACTATGAAAGAGTTATTTGATACTATGGTTTTTGGTCTTGTTTTACATTTCCTGAAAGAAGTCGGACTATGTGAATCGTTATAACGTGTTCTTTTTATATATATTTACTTGTTTATACACCCGTTGGCGGGCATTTGTTGATGTACATGTATGGTTTATATTACTACCATATCATCCCTTATTTGTAAATAGTTTTATGTTTATATATTTACATTTTTTAATTACTGCTTCATTTCTTCATCTTTCATCAGTTTTTGCGCACAATATGACCTATTTATGTGTCGACATGCCGTAAAACACCATTCATTCATGTCTCTGACTTGAAATCACTTGCCCCTCACCGCTGTAGGTTCGATCCCTCAGGGGCCTAGGAATCTTTATGTGAGGAAGCTATCCAGCTGGCTTGCGGAACGTCGGTGGTTTTACCCAGGTGCCCGTCCGTGCCCGCACGAAAATTGCCCGGAGGGGCACCTGGGGTCTTCCTCCACCAATGGAAGCTGGGAAGTCGCCATATGACCTTAGCTGTTGGTGCGACTATAAAATCCAATTCAATCAATCAACCATTCATTCATTACAATTTAAATCTCATGTTACCAGGTTTATTACTGGACCTATTCTAATACAGCAATCTCTAGAGAGAAAAATGTTTTTAACATTTTAAATACCATCAAATCAGTTGCAAGCGGACATTTAATACCAACCCCTAGAGAAAACTTGTACGATTGCTAACAAGCTGTGATTACGATGTATTATATTTAAGGTTCTATGAATGATCTGTTAAGACGCAATTTATTTTGGAGTACACTTCAAAAAGACTGAAAAGAGAAGTGAATGTCGTTTTAAGCCCCAGCCAATGTATTGAAAAATATTTTTCAGCATTAAAATACTATCATGGTATGACGTGATGCAATAAGAAATTATTGTCCTTGATTATCTGACATTTTAAAATAATGAAAATGTCATCAGTTGTACATGTCATTCAATATAAATGTACTTCTTGATATCACAACACAAACACTTTTTTAGCTCTACTGGCCAAAGTAGGGCTTATGTCATGGTATTTAGTCTGTCGTCCGTTATTTTTTTGATATCAACACACTAGCGCCTTCGTTTTTCATCCGATCTTTATCAAACTGTACCAGATGAAAGCTTGGACGAGTTCGAAAAACCAGCCGGATTGGACCAATAACACCGGAGTTATTGTCCTTGAATTAACGAAAATTGCTATATTTTGTCGTAGCAACACTCTAGCGCCTCCATTTTGCATCCTACCTTTACCAAACTTTGTCAGATTGTTGATATTGATGAAAGCTCAGTCAAATTTGAAAAACAGCCAGATTGGACTATTTACACCGGAGTTATGACTCTTGATTTTCAGAAATATGCTATAATTTGACCTCGTTAACACGATAGGGCCTTCGTTTTTCATCGGATCTTTTCAAAACTTTACCAGATTGTTGATGTCAACAAAAGCTTGGTCTATTTTGAAAACCAGAGTTATGGCCCTTGATTTAGTTAAAATTGCTGTATTTTGCCTCGTGAAAGACGATAGGGCGTTCATTTTTTATCCGATCTTTACCAAATTTTACCAGATTGTTACTATCAATGAAAGCTTGGACAAAATCGAAAACCAACCATATCGGATTTGTAACACCAGAGTTATGGACCTTGATTTAGTTAAAAAATGCTGTATTTTGCCTCGTTTAGATGTAAGGGCCTTCCTTTGGCCAGATTTGAATGAACTATGCAGGGATGATCAGCCTAGTTGTGCATATCATCGTCATGTTCTGGTTGACAGATTTTTTTGCAGAGTTATGTCCCTTTAAAGGTCTGTGATACACAAACTTTTTCCGGGCTAATTCTCCTGAACCCTTGGTCAGATTTCAGCGAAACTTGACAAGGATGATCAGTATCAAGCCTAGTTGTGCATATCGTCGCCATGTTCCGGTTGAATTATTTTTTGGCAGAGTTATGGCCCTTTAAAGGTTTTAATACACAAAATTTATCTGAACTAGTTCTCCGGCCGGATTTCAACGAAAATTTGCAGGGATGATCAGTGTTTTTGATATACAAGCTTTTTCCAGCCTAATTCTCCTGAACCCGCCGGATTTCACATAAACTTGACAAGGATGATCAGTATCAAGCCTAGTGGTGCATGTCATCACCATATTCCGGTTGAATGATTTTTGGCAGAGTTATGGCCATTTAAAGCTTTTAATACACAAATTTGGTCCAGGCTAGTCTCTTCTGAAGTCCTGGCCAGATTTCAGCGAATCTTGGCGGGTATGATGAGTACCAAGCCTAGTTACGCCTGTCATTGCCGTGTTCTGGTTGAATGATTTTGGCAGAGTAATGGCCCTTTTAAGGTTTTAATACACAAACTTTGTCCCGACTAAATCTCCTGATCCTCTAGTCGGATTTCAACGAATCTTGGCAGGGATGATCAGTACCAAGCTTAGTTGCGCATTTCATTGCCATGTTGCAGTTGAATGAATTTTGGCAGAGTTATATGCCCTTATACATAAACTTTATCTTTAGCCAGTAGGGCGCCCACAGGCCCTCTTGTTATTCTCTTACATTCCCACATGAATGAATATTTTTGATTTATACAACAAAAAAATGTTTCCAAATTAGTAAGATTTCCTCGTTGGTCTGAAACATGAGGCTCAATTAAGTGCATTCCAACATTTTATTTGAAACTAAGCACATTACAGTGCTTTTATTTGTATTTTGATTGACACCCATAATTCTTTCAGATCATAAATATGTTTCAGGTTTCATGTTTAACATTAAACAAACAAACAGTTTGAATACATTCTGGTTGCAACATTTTATGTATACTCTTCAAAATAATTTAAGGACTTTGTTTAATTTTGGTCATTAGAGTGCTGTAATTGAACTATTTATTGTCTTTTTGCAAGTAATATATGAATATGAAGTCCATAATATTAAAGATTAAGTAATGATTAATGTCTTATTTTGTGGTCCTTAATTATTTTGAGGAGTATAGTTGAGAGTTCAGCTAGGAATTATGAATTGCTTTTATTTAAATAATCATGATTTAGGTGATGGTAAGAATGTACAATTTATACACTTTGTTTGATTTTAGATTGATGTTTTTGATATAGAGGAGAGAACATGGCAGTTGGTTAAAACTAAACCCCATGTAGATGCTGGGACGGAAATAATGGGTAAGACTTCAGGTTGCAATTTCATCTTAACATAATCAAAATGAACAAAGCCCAACAACTTCCAATAACTGCATTTCATACTGCCATGTTAATGTCACCTATAATATAATAAACTGAAACGTTACGGTCCTTAACATTTTACCTTTTTTGCTGATTGCTTTCAGTGGTGGCATCATTTGTGTCCCATATCATGGACAGATTTCTAGTTTTTAAATTAATTACTCCAATACCAAAAGCTATACAACTTTCAAACTTCAAACACTCTTACTGACATATACATGGCAGCAGCACCATTGTACCATCAGACTAAACAATTTAGTTACTCCATTTTCTAAGCAGCTGATAGTCCATAACCTGGGCATCGGGTCCCATGGACACATTTTTTAGTATATATATAACTTTTTCAGAATATCCCCCTGGGCGTCGATGTCACAGTTGTAGCAATTATAAAGATGGTAGGTCTAAACTTACTTCAATATATTATTTGTAAAAAAAAAAATTATGCCCTCAGTGTCGAAGACCTGCTTGCATATATAGTGGTTATACTGATGTAGAAGAACAGGCATAGAATTAGGTCAGTTCAAAAATGATTATTTCATGGAGTTATTGCTCTTGTTTGACTTTTATTTTCTGTTCTGACAATAACTTTTGAAGGGAATCGAATTTCTATATTCAAGTGTTGTTTACAAAATGTAGGTTTTGTTTGAAATAATCTATTTACCGGTAACAATTAAATTTGACAAAAGTTATTGCCTTGTAATTTGTAATTGGACTTAAAACATAATTTTTCGTTTCGTTTCGAACACAAACGGAATGCATTTTTGGGTAAGTTGAACAAACCAGGCCTGTAAAAAAATAGCCATTTATTTATGGGAAAATGTACAGGGTCATCATCAGCTGTGTTTGACTTAGAAATATCAGAAGTATTAAATTTTGTTTCCAAATGATTTGCTTGCTTCCACTGTATTTAACAAATATTTGAAGATGACGATTGATTCAAACAAAAGATATACAGGTTTATTTGAAACAATTGTGTCAGGTATTCTTGGATAGAGTTATGACCCTTGTTTGTCACCATGTTTTCCACCTTCTCGCCTCTCACCGCTGCGGGTTCGAATCCCACTGGGAGCTCGATTTGTGAGGAGGTGTCAGTTCTTACGGATGGCGGGAGGTGTATGGTACTGGTTCTACCCAGGAAACTTGGGTGGTCTGCCTCATAAACAAATCGACCATCATATATAACCTTACATGTGTTGAAAATGACGTAAAAGAACATACAAACAAATCAGTCAACACATTTTGTCGAAATTTATTGATTTAAATAAAATATGATGAAATTTTATTGAATATGGCTATTTTGCATTTCACTGTTTGTTCATCAATGTTGGTGCTGTATAGAACCACTTATAGTTTCTGTTTTTCATTAATTCTAAAAGTTATGTTGTAAACCAAAGAAATAAAGGCTTCACAATAAATAAAAAAATACCAGAAGTTGGCAATATTGGATGCAAGGGGGAAAAAACAATTTGCATACATAAGCCCTTCAGTGCCCTAAATACACCTGGACAATTTCATAAAACTTTCTGAAGGCATTTATTAGTACCCAAAATCTTAAGATCGGTGGTGGAGTGTTGGAGTTAAACTTATATTCCCTTCCGGTTGCACTGGTAACTGATAACAGATATTCACCAGAAAAGTATAATTGCAACACATTTGCTCATGGTGGTAAACATGTATAATAAAGGCCTGCCAAAACTTTTTATCTAAAATTCCTGAGGTTTTTAAAAATTAAGATATAAAGCGCACAAAGAACATATTTTAAATGGAAATTTAAATTTTGAGTTTTCGCACATATTTTTTTAAAGCACAAATTTTAAATTAATTATGCAATTAATGCTTTTGTATTGTTTGATAGTTAAAGAAAACAATAGATTACATATTACTTCAACATGCACAGAAATTGTTTTTTTAGGGAGGACTTTGTAATTAGACCATTAAATTAGAAAAAATTGATTTAATTTATACCACAACCATTTTTTTTTAAATTCTTTTTTTATGAATGTACAAATATTCTGCATGATATTTCTAAATGCAAATAACAGTCTTCATAGCTCTTAAACAAATTATAATCATCGCACTTGGCAGCAGCTATTACACACAGAAGGAGTCGCTAGTTCCTGACACTTGTTATTTCAATTAGGTTGACCAGAGATGTATTACTGCTATTGCACATGTTGTTATTTCACTGCAGGAATTAATTATGTCCTTAGGTGTTAATTGTATATTCAGGCGGTGCATTACACTGATGACCCCCATTGATTTGACACTTGTAAATACCCTCCTTTGCATCGCTGACATGACCAATGCAGGAAATAACTGATAAACTGTGAAAATATAGCTATTGATTCATGAACATTTTGTTTTGATGGAAAATCCAGAGATTGTACACTTAAATCCGGAGATCCGGAGAGCAAATGAAAAATACGGAGAATCAGGATTTTATCCGGAGGTTTGGCATGTCTGATTATATTATTGAATATGGCTGTTTTGTATTTCACTGTGCATTCATCAACTTTTAGTTATATATAAAACCCTTCTAGTTTCTAATTTCTTTTTAAATTTATTATTTCTAAAAATAATGTCGAAAACAAAATAAATCATTCACTCTCATTTAATATAGTAGTAGTAATTTCATTGTGGGCGATAACATGTTTGAATTTACTGTTTACTATGATCCAAGTATGTATATATAATACATTTAAGGTGCAGCTTGCATTGCTTTAAATGTTCACTCCTTCTTCCTTACTATACCTCCAGCTGGCTTGCGGAACGTCGGTGGTTCTACCCAGGTGCCCGCCCGTGCACGAAAATTGCCGGGATGGGCACCTGGGGTCTTCCTCCACCAATGGAAGCTGGAAAGTCGCCGCATGACCTTAGCTGTTGGTGCGACTATAAAATCCAATTCAATCCAATCCTTTCTATACCACACACATTTTATATAATATGCCACATGGAATGATACATGATACAAGGGGATGGCATGATAAAAACAAATATTTAAATATTTCCAAATATTGAAGAGAGAGTAAACAATTATTGGTTCATTGATATCATTACTGGGAACACATATTTTAAAAAAGAAAATCCACGAATCATTTCAGATATGTACATGTGTGGCGGTGTGGCAGGCAACGATATTCAGTCAGACGTTTGGAGATTTCATCTACCCACTCATCAGTGGACCAAGTTGTCGTTTACTTCACTAATGGGACTTCCCGGCAGTGCAAAACGACATACAGATGTAAGGCTGCCTCGTCCAGTGTACTTCCACGCTGCAGATGTATCCGCAGTAAGTAGGCAGTAACTGCCTGTATGGTTTACATACAAATATATTATTACTGTTCAGTAGAACGTCTTGACATACTGCCATCAATGAAAAAGAAATTCTTTAGAAATTTTGTCTATTGCGACAGTTTACCGGTCGTTTGTACAGTCACAATTCCTGATGTTTTACCGTTAAACAAAATTTGTAGCCAATAATGAACTGATATACCGTTAATAATTTTAATGATTATTGAAAAATGAGCAAATTGCAGCTGGTATAAAACATGATAACTTTAACTGGATTTCATATTTTTTGAAAGTTTGTTGCAATCCTAGATGAGTTCAACAAAGAGCTGGAGTTATTGCCCTTGGTTATGTGAAAAAATGAATTTAATGTAGTTTAAATAATTTTCATGTTTATTCGCCTCTGTTTTATATAGCAACTCTGTATCTTTTATAAAAACACTTTTATTAAATACTTCTTATATCTAGGCAATAGTTAAACTATATTGAAGAAATATATGTGTAGACGATTTTAAACTTTTTAAAAATCCCTTATATTATTAATGCACATATGTATATTTTCAGGACGGTTGTCTTTTTATATTCGGTGGAGTCGCCCATGTAGACGATGAACGTACCAATGCTCTCCAAGCCATATGGCTTCATATACCTCCGCTGAAGCTTTTATCTTGGAAAGTCATCGTCAGCCGTCTCGACAAAAAGAAATGTTTGGACAACAAAGATACATTATTTAGTTTAGGAATCCCTGTGCAATTCTTGGAAACTATTTTTTGATGGACAAGCAGTGCCTTCTTTATATAGCTACTATCTGACAGCAGCTTGTTTGCTTGCAGTAATATAAACTGTACATTGTCCAACAGGAGCATAAAGTTATGTGATAGACTGTGTCTCCGTTATGTATACTCCAACAGCAGCCTAGAGTTGCATGATAGACCATGTCTCTGTTATATACATACTCCAACACCAACAGTGAGTTGCATGATAGACTGGGTCTGTTATATATATACTCTCAGCCTAGAGATGCATGATAGACTGTGTTGTGTCTCTGTTATACATATCCCAACAGCAACATACACGTTGCATGATAGACGGTGTCTCTGTTATACATCATACTCCAACAGCAGCATAGAGATGCATGATAGTCTCGGTTATAAACATAATTCAACAGCAGCCTAGAGTTGCATGATAGACTGTCTCTGTTATATATACTTCAACAGCAGCCTAGAGTTGCATGATAGTCTCGGTTATATAATACTTCAACAGCAGCCTAGAGTTGCATGATAGTCTCGGTTATATACATACTTCAACAGCAGCCTAGAGTTGCATGATAGACTGTGTCTGTTATATACATACTTCAACAGCAGCCAAGAATTGCATGATAGACTGTGTCTCTGTTATACATACTCAAACAGCAGCATAGAGATGCAGGATATACTGTGTCTCTGTTATACATACTCAAGCTACAGCCTAGAGATGCATGATAGACTGTTTCTGTTATACATACTCAAACATCAGTCCAGAGTTGCATAATAGACTGCATCTGTTATACATACTCGAACAGCAGATGCATGGTCCTTTCTGTTAGAACTGTATGATGGACTGTGTCTTCTGTGATGTATATACTACAATAGCAGTATAGAACTGTATGCCTGTTGTATATACACCAGCAGCAGTATAGAACTGTATGATGGACTGTCTTCTGTGATGTATATACTACAATAGCAGTCTAGAACTGTTGTACATACTCCAGCAGCAGTCTAGAACTGTATGCCTGTTGTACATACTCCAGCAGCAGATATAACTGTATGCCTGTTGTACATACTCCAGCAGCAGTATAGAACTGTATGCCTGTTGTACATTCTCCAGCAGCAGTCTAGAACTGTATGCCTGTTGTACATACTCCAGCAGCAGTATAGAACTGTATGCCTGTAGTACATACACCAGTATAGAACTGTTTGCCTGTTGTACATACACCAGCAGCAGTATAGAACTGTATGACTGTTGTACATACACCAGCAGCAGTATAGAACTGTATGCCTGTTGTACCAGCAGCAGTATAGAACTGTATGCCTTTTGTACATACACCAGCAGCATTATAGAACTGTATGCCTGATGTACATACACCATCACCAGTATAGAACTGTGTGCCTGTTGTACATACTTCAGCAGCAGTATAGAATTGTTTGCCTGTTGTACATACTCCAGCAGCAGTATAGAACTGTATGCCTGTTGTACATACACCATCACCAGTATAGAACGGTATGCCTGTTGTACATACACCATCACCAGTATAGAACTGTATGCCTGTTGTACATACACCAGCAGCAGTATAGAACGGTGTGCCTGTTGTACATACTCCAGCAGCAGTATAGAACTGTATGCCTGTTGTACATACACCATCACCAGTATAGAACGGTATGCCTGTTGTACATACACCATCACCAGTATAGAACTGTATGCCTGTTGTACATACTCCAGCAGCAGTATAGAACTGTATGCCTGTTGTACATTCTGCAGCAGCAGTCTAGAACTGTATGCCTGTTGTACATACTCCAGCAGCAGTATAGAACTGTATGCCTGTAGTACATACACCAGTATAGAACTGTTTGCCTGTTGTACATACACCAGCAGCAGTATAGAACTGTATGACTGTTGTACATACACCAGCAGCAGTATAGAACTGTATGCCTGTTGTACCAGCAGCAGTATAGAACTGTATGCCTTTTGTACATACACCAGCAGCAGTATAGAACGGTATGCCTGTTGTACATACACCATCACCAGTATAGAACTGTATGCCTGTTGTACATACACCAGCAGCTGTATAGAACGGTATGCCTGTTGTACATACACTAGCAGCAGTATAGAATGGTATGCCTGTTGTAAATACACCAGCAGCAGTATAGAATGGTATGCCTGTTGTACATACACCATCACCAGTATAGAACTGTATGCCTGTTGAACATACACCATCACCAGTATAGAACTGTATGCCTGTTGTACATACACCAGCAGCAGTATAGAACTGTATGTCTGTTGTACATACACCATCACCAGTAGAGTCATACAGTTCTACACTGCTGTAGGAGTTTGCACAACACTATGACAGACTGTGTCTCTGTTGTAAAAACTCCACCAGTATATAACTGTATGCCTGTTGTACATACACCAGCAGCAGTATAGAATGGTATGCCTGTTGTACATACACTATCACCAGTATAGAATTGTATGCCTGTTGTACATACACCAGCAGCAGTATAGAATGGTATGCCTGTTGTACATACACCAGCAGCAGTATAGAAATGTATGCCTGTTGTACATACTCCAGCAGCAGTATAGAACTGTATGCCTGAAGTACCTCCACCAGCAGCAGTATAGAATTGTATGCCTGATGTACATACACCATCACCAGTATAGAATGGTATGCCTGTTGTACATACTACAGCAGCAGTATAGAACTGTATGCCTGATGTACATACTCCAGCAGTAGTATAGAACTGTACGCCTGTTGTACATACACCAGCAGCAGTCTAGAACTGTTGTACATACTACAGCAGCAGTATAGAACTGTATGTCTGTTGTTCATACACCAGCAGCAGTATAGAACTGTATGCCTGTTGTACATACTCCAGCAGCAGTATAGAACTGTACGCCTGTTGTACATACACCAGCAGCAGTCTAGAACTGTTGTACATACTACAGCAGCAGTATAGAACTGTATGCCTGTTTTACATACACCAGCAGCAGTATAGAACTGTATGCCTGTTGTACATACTACAGCAGCAGTATAGAACTGTATGCCTGATGTACATACAGCAGCAGCAGTATAGAACTGTATGCCTGTTGTACATACTCCAACAGCAGTATAGAACTATACGCCTGTTGTACATACTACAGCAGCGGTATAGAACTGTATGCCTGATGTACATACACCAGCAGCAGTATAGAACTGTATGATGGACTGTGTCTTCTGTGATGTATATATATACCACAATAGCAGTCTAGAACTGTTGTACATACTCCAGCAGCAGTCTAGAACTGCATGCCTGTTGTACATACTCCAGCAGCAGTATAGAACTGAATGCCTGTTGTACATACACCAGCAGCAGTATATAACTGTATACCTGTTGTACATACTCCAGCAGCAGTATAGAACTGTATGATGGACTGTGTCTTCTGTGATGTATATACTACAATAGCAGTCTAGAACTGTTGTACATACTCCAGCAGCAGTCTAGAACTGTATGCCTGTTGTACATACTCCAGCAGCAGTATAGAACGGTATGTATCTTGTACATACACCAGCAGCAGTATAGGACTGCCTGTTGTACATACTGCAGCGGCAGTATAGAACTGTATGCCTGTTGTACATACTCCGGCAGCAGTTTAGATCTGTATGCCTGTTGTACATACTCCGGCAGCAGTATAGAACTGTATGCCTGTTGTACATACTCCAGCAGCAGTATAGAACTGTATGCCTGTTGTACATACTCCAACAGCAGTCTAGACCTGTATGCCTGTTGTACATACTCCAGCAGCAGTATAGAACTGTACGCCTGTTGTACATACACCAGCAGCAGTATAGAACTGTATGCCTGTTGTACATGCTCCAGCAGCAGTATAGAACTGTATGCCTGTTGTTCATACTCCCAACAGCAGTCTAGAACTGAATGCCTGTTGTACATACTCCAGCGGCAGTATAAAACTGTATGATGGACTGTGTCTTCTGTGATGTATATACTAAAATAGCATTCTAGAACTGTTGTACATACTCCAGCAGCAGTATAGAACTGTACGCCTATTGTACATACTCCAGCAGCAAGATAGAACTGTATGCCTGTTTACATACTCCAGCAGCAGTATAGAACTGTATGCCTGTTGTACATACTCCAGCAGCAGTATAGAACTGTATGCCTGTTGTACATACACCAGCAGCAGTATAGCAGCAGTCTAGAATTGTATGCCTGTTGTACATACACCAGCAGCAGATATAACTGTATGCCTGTTGTACATACTCCATCACCAGTATAGAATGGTATGCCTGTTGTACATACTCCATCACCAGTATAGAACAGTATGTCTGTTGTACATACACCAGCAGCAGTATAGAACTGTATGCCTGTTTTACATACACCATCACCAGAATAGAACTACGCCTGTTGTACGTACTCCATCACCAGTAAAGAACTGTATGCCTGTTGTACATACACCAGCAGCAGTCTAGAACTGTATACCTGCTGTACATACTCCAGCAGCAGTATAGAACTGTATGCCTGATGTAAATATTCCATCACCAATATAGAACTGTATGCCTGTTGTACATACTCCAGCAGCAGTCTAGAACTGTATGCCTGATGTACATACTCCAGCAGCAGTGTAGAAATGTATGCCTGATGTACATACTCCAGCAGCAGTGTAGAACTGTATGCCTGAAGTACCTCCACCAGCAGCAGTATAGAAGTGTATGCCTGATGTACATACACCATCACCAGTATAGAATGGTATGCCTGTTGTACATACTACAGCAGCAGTATAGAACTGTATGCCTGATGTACATACACCAGCAGCAGTATAGAACTGAATGCCTGTTGTACATACTCCAGCAGCAGTATAGAACTGTACGCCTGTTGTACATACACCAGCAGCAGTCTCGAACTGTTGTACATACTACAGCAGCAGTATAGAACTGTATGCCTGATGTACATACTCCATCACCAATATAGAACTGTATGCCTGATGTACATACTCCAGCAGCAGTGTAGGACTGTATGCCTGTTGTACATACTCACCAGTATAGAACTGCATGATCGACTGTGACTGAGATGTATATACTACAACAGCAGTTTAGAACTGTATGACAGACCATACTCCATCAGGAGCCTAGAGAATGTAAGATAGACTGTGTCTCTGTTAGACTGTGACGTATATACTCCAACAGCAGTCTCGAACTGTTGTACATACTACAGCAGCAGTATAGAACTGTATGCCTGATGTACATACTCCATCACCAATATAGAACTGTATGCCTGATGTACATACTCCAGCAGCAGTGTAGGACTGTATGCCTGTTGTACATACTCACCAGTATAGAACTGCATGATCGACTGTGACTGAGATGTATATACTACAACAGCAGTTTAGAACTGTATGACAGACCATACTCCATCAGGAGCCTAGAGAATGTAAGATAGACTGTGTCTCTGTTAGACTGTGACGTATATACTCCAACAGCAGTCTAGAACTGTTTGACAGACCGTACTCCAACCAATAACATAGGGCCAAGAACTGTATGATAGTCTGTCTGTTTTACATACTCCAATAGCAGTCTAGAACTGCATGATAGACAGCATCTCTGTTCTATATACTCCAAAAGCAGTGTAGAGCTGTATGACAGACTGTGTCTCTGTTGTACAAAGTCCTACAGCAGTGTAGAACTATGACAGACTGTGTCTCTGTTGTACAAAGTCCTACAGCAGTGTAAAACTGTATGACAGACTGTGTCTCTGTTGTACAAAGTCCTACAGCAGTGTAGAACTGTATGACAGACTGCGTCTCTGTTTTACAAAGTCCTACAGCAGTGTAGAACTGTATGACAGACTGCGTCTCTGTTTTACAAATTCCTACAGCAGTGTAGAACTGTATGACAGACTGTACATGATTGTGTCTCTGTTGTACAAACTCTTACAGCAGTGTAGAACTGTATACCTGTTGTACATACTCCAGCAGCAGTATAGAGTCATACAGTTCTACACTGCTGTAGGAGTTTGTACAACAGTATGACAGACTGTGTCTCTGTTGTACAAACTCCAACAGAAGTGTAGAGCTGTATGACAGACTGTGTCTCTTTGTACAGAAACCTACAGCAGTGTATAACTGTATGGGAGACTGTGTCTCTGTTGTACATACTCCTACAGCATAACTGTATGACAGACTGTGTCTCTGTTGTACAAACTCCAACAGCCGTGCTGTATGCCAGACCGTGTCTTATCTCTGTTGTACATACTCCAACAGCAGTGTAGAACTGTATGACATACCGTGTCTCTGTTGTACAAACGCCAACAGCAGTGTTCAACTGTATGACAGACCGTGTCTCTGTACAAACTCCTACAGCAGTGTGGAACTGTATGACAGACCGTGTCTCTGTTGTTCAAACTCCTGCAGCAGTGTGGAACTTTTTGACAGGCCATGTTTCTGTTGTTAATACTCCAGTAGTCTAGCTAGAACTGTATGATATACTGTACCTCTGTTGTACAAACTCCTACAGCAGTGTAGAACTGTATGACAGACCATGTCTCTGTTGTAAATACTCCAGCAGTCTAGCTAGAACTGTATGATAGACCGCATGTCTCTATTGTATAGATTCCAGCAGCAATCTAGAGCTGTTGGACTGGATTTGTTGTATCTACCCAACAACAGTCTAGAACTGTATGACAGACTGATGTCCTTACTCCAATAGCATTCTGGAGCTGCATGATAGCCTGTCTCTGTAATACGTACTAGTACTCCAACAACAGTCTAGAGTTGCATGCTAAACTGTCTCAGTTATACAAACTCCAATAGCGGTCTAGGACTTCGTAACTGTGTCTATGTTGTACATACTTCGATGACAACCTTGTAATGTTTGCAACATCAGAAGCATATAATGGTATGATTAGACTGTGTCTCTGTTCTACATACTCCAAGATCAGCCTAGAGTCGAATGATAGACTGTGTTTCTTCAATGTACATACTCAAATATTAAAAACAGCTTAGTAGAATTGTACAATGGACTGTGTCTCTGTTAAGCATACTTCAAAAGTAGCCTTCGAGTGAATTTGAATTGAATTGAATTGGGTTTTAAGGTGCACCAACACATGAAAAGGTTATATGGTGCCTAACAGGGATGAACATGCCAGGCTCATCTTCCATGTACATCGAGATAAAATATGGAAAATGGGCCTAGAACCATCTCACCCTGAACTGCAAATTCTATCGTAGAAACTCCATTTACGCTGGAGCCACGTTTATTGCTTTTTATGCCACTGCTCTTTTGATGCAACCGAGATAGCACCTGAAACAATGCAGGGATCATGATGAAGACCTTTAATGAACATGAACAAAAAATTATAAAATTTTGGGGGGATTCTACCCCTCTGCCTACCCCTCCAAAGGGATCTGCAGTGGCCCTATTCTTTGCTCCGTGACCAAACGGGGGCACCCGGGAACCACACAGGCTTTCTAGTGAAAGACCGACTACTTCTCATAAGCCGACCGACCCTATTTTTAAGAGGCCCGACCCTAAAACATTTTATGAAAAAAAAAAAAAAAAAATGGCTGAACAATGATTTATCACAATATATCGAGGTAAACTGACATCACAGAGCATCTTGTATGGGGTTTATGAGATAAATATATGTAGAATCTCACAATATCTTGCTCCAAAAAAAAGAAAAGAAAAAGAAAATGCCTACCTACAGACCCTATTTTTTCAGAGCATGCAATAGGAAACACCTATTTTTTTGTTTGGCCTAATGAAAGGATGATAACCAGGCGGTCCCATTTAATCTACTTTAATCCTGGTGCATTAAAGAACCAGAGCATTGCTTTGTATCAATGAGAAACTAATCGCCAGGGCTGCAAATGATGCTCAAAAGTGCTGGTTTCAGAATAACTCCATTGATAGGTAGTAAATATATACTCAGGGACAATTTACTAGTATATGAATAAAGATGATATTAACTATTAATTATTTAATAGGTAAAAAATGTTCTTGAGTGATATTTTGTCATTTAAACAACTCTTTAATGTTAAATAATAATTTCACAATTTTATGACATTTTGATTTGTTTGTGCCGACTGCTGAATAAATAAGTAGAGGTGTAACAATACATCAAACTATCAATGTGTTTCGATTGTGATCGTCCCGATAGCGATGCATCGATGGAAAATTGAACTATCGATTACTATTGCCGATAGTATGCTGAACTATCGATAGTTTCAACAGTCAGTTAATATTTATATTTCAACAAATAATCTGATCAAGTAATTCATTTCAGAGTTTTTACGTTTGCTAAGTCGTGTTCTCCTCTCCCAAAATAGCACACTCGGAAAACTAAGCAGGTGCGCGTATGAATTCATTTATGGCCTAGAGGGGGATCGGCAGTATTGATAATTTAATCTGAGGATTCTCGAACACGTGGTGACTACTCAAAGACGGGACGATTGATAGCATTTGTTGAACGCGCACAAAGTAAAAAACTAAAACTTGTACTTTCAAATGGTTTATTGCACCGCAGAAATATTGAGTTAACATAAATATTTAACTTAGGTGAGTATATTTGTTTTATTTGGACATTATCAACTATTTACTGAACCGCTTTCCATCTGTCATCCAATTTTGAAACCCGTATTTTAGTAGTTACAGATACGTCACATAGGAACAAGAAATATGGCCTCTACCGATTTCGAAATTGTAAAAATAAGAATGCAAAGGCCCCTGTTTGGAAAATTTCGGGTATAAAAGAACTATAATAACACAGCTAACAATGTTACAAGTTGTGTTAATTTAGTTCATATTATTCAAATAATTAATAAAATGTGTTTCTCCTGTGTAAGCTTTAATAATTTCATACACATTTCATTTTCATTAATACTATTGCAATAGTCAGTTGTCCCTTCAATAGTCAGCTCTATAAGTAAGTATAATTTACTATAAAAAAAACTAAGTACCTTGTATTAGGTCTATACATGTACCTGTGCATAATAATAATAACTGTTAACTGGTAGATGTTATACCAGTGCTTTAAATTAATTAATCATTTAAATATATAAACTTAAAATAAGAATATTTCATTGTATTGTACCATCCTTTTAATACCTTTTTTTAACCTAACCCGCTACATATATATAATGGACTGTTCCTTTTTTAAATTAAGTCCATTCCATTGATGCGACAAAGGGGTGATTTGGATAATGACTGATCATTGATCAGCACCTGGACATTGTAACCCTGCGAGTTACTCGCAGGCCGATCAGGTTACAATGGACACAAAGGCTATTATAGTCGTGCTTTATTGCGGGTTAAGGGCTAAAAGGACGAGGCGCTCTGGAAGAATTATGGGTGTCAATTCAAATCAGAATAATACCATATGTTTCAGTTTCTTATTCAATGTTCACTTATGTACGTCCAATCGCCCGTATGATTTTATTATAGTTAATGAATTAGTTTGGATTAAACGACTAATTTATGTTGTATAATCACTAATATTAATTTATACGATGCTTTAAGGGTCTTACAAATTCTTGCTTTGTGATTGAAGTCCACTTTATAATTCTCATTTAAATTAATATTTATGATTATGTAATCAACAAGAGGCCCAGAGGGCCTGTGGACGCTCTACTGGCTAATATGGCTCTTATCTTACATATTTGTCTGTGATTTGTATAGGAAATACTGGAATAGAATAGCTATATCTACTCGTTTGCAGTACGGAACATTGCTCGGCCTTTTCCGTCAGTGGCAGGAATGCCAAATGACGTTCCGATTGTTTACGGACGTCGTCGTCAAGATTCCGCCACTAGGGAATAACGAATACGGAATTAACGAAGATTTCGGTTCCACTTTTTTTGTTTGTATGACGTAACGTCTTGGCGTTCTCGTGCAAACTGGTGTAAAATGGCGTGAATCATTAGAAATATTAATAAAATATCATTTTAAATTATGTAATATATAGATTAATAACCAGTGTTTTTGAGATACTGAAAATACCTCGGGAGATCCTCCGCACTCAGTTCTTATATCGGGGCCATTTCTCTACCTCGGAGATATTTCCCATATCTTAAAAACACTGGTTATTAAACTCTATATAACATGAATGAAGCGATGTGACTATCGTCTTAAAGAGGCAAAATATATAATTTTTAACTAAATCAAGAGACATAACTCAGCTATTACTGGTCCGAGATAATAAAAAAAAAAATCAATAAAAAAAATTAAATAAAAACAAATAAAATATAAAATAATAAAAGAAAAAAAAAGTAAAAAAATCTGGTAAAGTTTGGTAAAGATCAGATAAACAAGAGGCCCAGAGGGCCTGTGGACGCTCTACTGGCTAACATGGCTCTTATAACATCAATGAAGCGAGTGACCTGCCATTTATATTTTTTTGGAAGTTTCGGCAAAAAACAGCTTTTGAACTAAATCGAGGGGCCATAACTGAAGAATCTGTTAAAGTTCGGTAAAGATCAGATGAAAAATAAAGGCCCTACCATATTAACGAGGCAAAATATAGCATTTTTAACTAAATCAAGAGCCATAACTCCTCTGTTACTGGTCGACTGGTCCAACATAGAGATAAAAAAAAAAAATTAAAAAAAAATTAAATCAAAAAAAAAAAAAAAGTTTGGTAACGATCGGATGAAAAATGAAGGCCCTCTTGTCTTAACGAGGCAAAATATAGCGTTTTGAACTAAATCAAGGGCCATAAATCCGCTGTTACTGGTCCGATATGTTTGGTTTTCGAACTTGTCCGAGCTTTCACTGATATTAACAATCTGACCAAGTTTGGTAAAGATCGGATGAACAATGAAGCCCCTATCGTCTTAATGAAGCAAAATATAGCATTTTTAACTAAATCAAGGGCCATAACTCTGCTGTTACTGGTTCGATATGGCTAGTTTTCGAACTTGTTCGAGCTTTCATTGATATTAACAATCTGATAAAGTTTGGTAAAGATCAGATGAACAATGAAGCCCCTATCGTCTTAACGAGGCAAAATATAGCATTTTTAACTAAATCAAGGGCCATAACTACGCTGTTACTTGTTCGAAATGGCTGGTTTTCAAACTTGTTCGAGCTTTCAATGCCATTAACAAGCTGATAAAGTTTGGTAAAGATCGGATGAAGCCCCTATCTTTTTAACGAGGCAAAATATAGCATTTTTAACTTAATAAAGGGCCACAACTCCGCTGTTACTGGTCCGATATGGCTAGTTTTCGAACTTGTTCGAGCTTTCAACGACATTAACAATCTGATAAAGTTTGGTAAAGATCGGGTAAACAATGAAGCCCCTATCGTCTTAACGAGTCAAAATATAGCATTTTTTACTAAATCAAGGGCCATAACTCCGCTGTTACTATTCCGATATAGATTGTTTTCGAACTTGTTCAAGCTTTCATTGATATTAACAATCTGATGAAGTTTGGTAAAGATCGGATGAACAATGAAGCCCCTAGCGTCTTAACGAGACAAAATATAGCATTTTTAACTAAATCAAGGGCCATAACTCCGCTGTTACTAGTCCGATATGGTTGGTTTTCGAACTTGTCCGAGCTTTCATTGATATTAACAATGTGGTAAAGTTTGATAAAGATAGGATGACAAACGAAGGTCCTATCATCTTAACGAGGCAAAATATAGCAATATAGCATTTTTAACTAAATCAAGGACCATAACTCTGGTGTTACTGGTCCGATCTGGCTGGTGTTCGAACTTGTCCGAGCTTTCATTGATATTAACAATGTGGTAAAGTTTGGTAAAGATAGGATGAAAAATGAAGGCCCTATCGTCTTAACGAGGCAAAATATAGCAATATAGCTTTTTAAACTAAATCAAGGGCCATAACTCCGCTGTTACTTGTCCGATCTGGCTGGTTTTCGAACTCATCCGAGCTTTCATTGATATTAACTACCTGTTAAAGTTTGGTAAAGATTGGATGAAAAATGAAGGCCCTATCGTCTTAACGAGACAAAAGTTAACAACGGACGGACGGACGGACGGACGACGGACAACTCGGCATCCCATAAGCTCTGCTGGCCTTCGGCCAGTAGAGCTAAAAATGAAGGCCCTATCGCCTTCACAAGGTAAAATATAGCATATTTAACGATATCAAGGGCCATAACTCTGCTGTTACAGGTCCAGTTTGGCTGGTTTTCGAACTTTTCCGAGCTTTTATTGACATTAACAATCTGGTAAAATTTGGTAAAGATCGGATGAAAAATGAAGGCCCTATCGTCTTAACGAGACAAAATATAGCATTTTCAACTAAATCAAGGGCCATAACTCCGCTGTTACTGGTCCGATCTGGCTGGTTTTCCAAAGCTGTCCGAGCTCTCATTGACACTAACAATCTGTTAAAGTTTGGTAAAGATCACATGAAAAATGAAGGCCCTATCGTCTTAACGAGGCAAAATATAGCATTTTTAACTAAATCAAGGGCCATAACTCCGCTGTTGCAGGTCTGATCTGGCTGGTTTTCGAACTTATCCGAGCTATCATTGACATTAACAATCTGGTAAAGTTTGGTAAAGATCGGATAAAAAAGTAATGCCCTATCGTCTTAACGAGGCGAAATATAGTATTTTTAACTAAATCAAGGGCCATAACTCCGCTGTTACTGGTCCGATTTGGCTGGTTTTTGAACTTGTCCGAGCTTTCATTGACATTAACAATCTGGTAAAGTTTGGTAAAGATCAGATGAAAAATGAAGGCTCTATCGTCTAAACGAGACAAAAGTTAACGTCGGACTGACGGACGACGGAAAACTCGGCACCCCATAAGCTCTACTGGCCAAAGTTCTGCTGGCCTTTGGCCAGTAGAGCTAAAAACAGCTGACTTGTTGAGTTTTCCAGTTCAAACGTTTTCATAGTTTCTGTTAACCTAAAGCTACATGCAACTCAGTTTAATGCACATTTCGTATAATCCACATTATGATGGTTTTCATTTGTATTTGGGGTGACACCAATCACTTTTCCAGGTGCCAGATTTTGAAATTTGGCCTGGTTCATTAAAGCCGTTTATATTGTGTCTACAGAGTTTGTATTCTCAAAATATGTAAGTTATTTAGATCCCTCGTCGTCAGTAGGTTTTGAAACGGTGTACGTGTTGTAAGTTTTGCCCGTTTATGACAGGATATATAGGGTAGGGCCTTCCCGTTATTTAGGGCGTAGCAGTGCCGCGATCCCTTAACTTTTGAAACACACATGCCGCGATCCCTTAATCTGACCGCGACCCTTTAAAACCGTGCCGCGATCTTAAAAGTGGGTCAAAACATTCATTTCCCAGTGTTAATTAATGACATATCTGACCAAATAACACCTTGAGGCATAAACTCCTGACAAGCATACATCCTTAGCTCCTGATTGGAGTGTTCTCATAAGGATTAGAGGAGCAGAGGTGTTAATTACCTCCGCGTTACAGGTCTAATTCAACGTTCAACCATGCGTACATGACCTGTAAACTCGTCATCAAATGTGAAAATAATTTATAAGTTTTTTTGTAGCCTTGAATTAACATGCCTTCATTCATTTTATCGCGATTTAAAAAAGATAATGATGAGAAAATAACCTCACAAACGCAAATTATTCGATATGTTAAAATTATAAGAATCTCGGGGTTGCAGATTATAAATTTAGTTTACTTCCGGTTTTGAATTTGCCTCCGTATTTCAAACTTAAACGATTTATTATGAATAAAGACAGCAGTTTTATAACATTTAAATAAACTTATAAACCGTTTCCTGCCTTTTTTTTTGAAAGCGCTAACGATTTGATGCAGTAAACGTGACTTAGATGTTAAGATATTGCAAGATATGTCTGCATAAAAAGTTTATGTAAATCCGGATAGTCCTTATTTCGGATGCTTAAAAAACACACGACACTGCGCATTTTCATACAAGTTGTTTTTTAAATGTTATCCACTTAAAAATAACATAATTAGTCTTGCTTTGAAAACTTCACCACATATATAATGAAGTGTTTACAAGATAAAACAAAATCTGCAACAGCAAAGGAAACAATGTATGAAGTTGAGTGTATCATCTTTTTCCAAATAAATGGTCATACATGTAGTATCTATGGCAGACTGGTAGATATATTTAAAACATGTTTTAAATGTGCCAGGTGTATGCCAAAACCCGTATTTTACTTCAAAACATGAAGAAAAAAATCGACATGCAGAATGGGAGCCCCTTCCGCATCGCTACCACCCCCACGTGCGCTAAATGCCACTATCCCTTAAAAAAATCCTGGGAAAGGCCCTGTATAGGGACTTTAAATTTATCTGCTAAGACAGGAAAGGTGTACTATGTACGGTACTAATAACAGCTATAACTCAAATTACATATTTCTCTTAAGATCATCCAGGGACATCTTATAGCTTATCTTAATCTATCGACTTAGATCATTTTAATTTATGGACAACCGGAAAATTATAATTGACGGGGCACAACAGACTTAACTAACACGTACAACCATGTTATGTAGGTGTAATAGAAGCTTTCACAATTTTCACATCATCAACGGGTCTGTCAGTATTGTCAGTTTCCACAAGGCCTATCCTTTGTACAGTGTTCATTCCACTCGCGATGCGGCCGAATATTGCGTGCTTGCCGTCAAGCCACTGTGTGGGGCCTAATGTGATGAAAAACTGGCTTCCGTTTGTATCAGGTCCACTGTTGGCCATGGATAGTATTCCTGCTCCTGTGAACACGAAACATTGATAAATGACAGTATATTAATATAATGTAAATAGGTAACAGTTTAATATGTTTAGTTACGTAAACTCTGCCAATATACTGTTTGATTGTGTGATAGTGTATTTGTAAATCTGAGAGTGCTTTTGCTGTCAAGATTGTTAAATAGTTCTTCTTTCTTTATGGTATACTCCAGCCAGCGAAATACTACTTGCTGTTTGGATTATACAGTAGAGTGGGAAGAGTTCAATCAAGTGTTTTATCTATTCCATGCAGTTCCCCCATAAGAAGAGTTAAATGCAAAAACTTTGAGACCTTCGTCCCAGTCGCCCATGCTTCGTAAATGCAAAAACAAATTGTGGTAGAGGCAAACCCCTATTTTTCCTGGGTAGAACCAGTAAGTGAATACACCATCTGTAAGAATCGACACTTTAATTGGAATCAATTATCAAATTGCTATTAAGTAGGTTCCACCTGAAGTCCCCATATACAACCAAATGCACCACAATAAATTTGCGATTTCATATGCCTCGGCTAACATGGACTGATCTTTGAAATAGGACCTACAAGGAAGAAGTTAATGTTAAACTGATGAATCATCGGCGTAGCTACTATAAGGCCATTAGGCCTTGGCTTATACATCAATTTAAAACATGAAAAAAATGAAAAGTCCAAAAATGCAATAGAAGTGTGGGTTATAAAGGGTCACCATTTGTCGCTTATTTTATTTTACTGTGTAGGTAATTATGTTAATTCTCAAATTTGTCAAACAAATATTTCTTCAAATACCACATAAGTGTTCTGTCAGATATACACCAAAACGCACCATTACATAGCTAAGTTTAAAAAATAACCCCCTAGTTCTCGGGCCTAGGTATATATGCATTTCAGGTCAGCTACGCCCCTGTGAAGTGAATGACCTCTAAACGTCAGGATTGTTTTTTGAATCGCCCTTCTTAATATAGCTATTATATCCAATATTCAAGCATTATTCAAGTTTGGTTGATCTACCATATTATTTCAGAGAAACTGTAAGAGACAAGAATAAAAACAAAATATTTTTTAATAAATTGACAAAATAAATGACCCGTAAAAGTCAAGGTCATCCATGGAACCACTCTGCCTACATGAGCTGTACTACTGAATTCTATAACTGATTCAAATCTGGTGTAGTATTTTTAGCTTCCGAGAAACGACTCAAATGCAAAAACTTAAGGTAAAATTGACGAAGTTCATGACCCATTCAAGTCAAGGTCATCTTTGTAATCCGAACATAATTAAGCTGTAATACCACTATATATAAATTGTAATCTCATAGTGCAAGCAGTTTCTGAGAAATAGAGATAAATCCAACATTGACGCCATCACCATCAGAAAAGTAATGTATGCCTCCCCTTTTTCTTTGAAAAGGCGTGACTAGAATAAAACCATGCGCACACAATAACAATAGTCCTGATTCGACTCTGATCTAGCTGGCAGTTAGCCTGTAAACATTTAGGAATATACACACGAACACAATCATATTATAATAATATTTCACGACTGCTGTATGTATATGTTTATTCTAGTCTAGCAACTGCTACCAAAGCGTGAGAACTTCAGCTATGCAATTACATTCATTTTTAGCAGTATTAAAGCTATTTACACAACCTGCGCAGTCTTTCATATACACAAAGAAGAGAGACAGCCGTATGTTATTCTACGATAAAATACAGCTATTCCATTAATTCCCCGCGTATATTTCATCCGTTGGAAGCGCCACGTTACACGACGTCAGCGCCACGTTACATGATGTCGCCTGGTAAATATACGTCACGAAGACAACCTCAACAGTAATTTTAATGAAATGTTAATTACAACAAACTTGCCATGCTGATTTGCACACACTCCCCCCCCCCACACCTCCCGATATAAACCCATCATATGCATCAGTACATATAACATTAATAAGCATCTTGAACAAGCTGAGAATGTTTGACGTCATTGTTTGTCATGTGACTACTAGTGTATTTAAACATACTGTACCGCGCAGAACTTTGCATACAGGGTGGCGCCCAATGGAACGGCCTGTAAACATCCTGATTACCTTGACCTCCGAGATAATATATAGTGCCCCCATAATAGTGTAAACAATGGGGTTATTGTTGTGTTAGAATCTACACGCTCGTGATTTAATTACTACGCATCCGAACGACTAACTGTATTTTATTCACCGATAAAACACAGGTACATGTACGTAGTTATTAATTCTCAAATAAATAACGCAATATTTACCCGTATGTTTCAATTCACTGTGAATTTCATCATCAAATTCTTTTCCATATATACTTGCTCCACCTCTACCTGAAAGAAACAATTGCAATATAGCATAACCTAAATAGACTCAAGTGAGATAAATGCTTCTGAGCCAAAGTAAGTGCTGTCATTTGAAAATGATTTTGTTTCTATTATGTAATATAATATGGTGTTATATATCAGTTTCTTTAATAAGATCATTTGTAAATATTAGTGACAGCATACCGCCAAGACTATACCAGACGTTAAATGGTTAAGTTGTCATTTAATTTAATACAAAATGTAATATAAAAGATATATATATAACAACCATGGCCGGGATAGTAAAGACAATGCGTACTCGCCTCTCACCGCTGCGGGTTTGAATCCCACTCGGAGCTTAACTTATCAAGTGAGAAAGTGTCGATTCTTATGGATGGTGGGAGGTATACAATACTGGTTCTACCCATGAAAAATTGGGTGGTCTGCCTCGACCACAAAAAAAGTCGAAAGTCATATATGGCCTAGCGTTCTAAAAAGACTAACAAATCATATCTTTAGTTGGGTGCCAAGTATCTCCGAGGTCAAGAGGGTAACCATGGTAAAAATGCAGCATTTGAAAACTCTCACTGAGGTGAGTTTGAAATTGAATTCCATTGGAAGCTCAACTTGTGAGATAGTGTCGATTCTTGCGGAGGTATCAGTGGTCGAATAATAGCCTGATCCCGAATGTGAACAAGAGGTCAATGACCTAGAAGCTCTACTTATAGGTTCTGATAGCTAGATCAGCATTCCTGTAAAGTTTCATAAAAAGCTGTCAAGTAGTTTCAGAGGAGTAGCGGTCTACAAGGTTTTACTATATAACTCTATGTAAACAAACATGGCAGCTGGCAGGCAAGTTTAATGACGAATCATATGATTTTCAAAAAGGACCAACTTTGTGTCATGCTGAAAGGAAGTCCCATATCAATATCACTTATAGCTTTCAAGAAGTAGTCGCTACAAACTTGTCTTTTAAAAATGTATTTTTAGCTGTCATGGCCATCTTGAATTTCTGGCTGACCTGAAATTTTACTAGGATCAACTAGATATTAAGAACAACACTCCTATGAAGTTTCATGAAAATCCGTCCAGTAGTTTCAGAGTCGCTACAAGTTTCTATAATACAAGAGGTCAATGACCTTGAAGCTCTACTGATAGATTTTGATAGCTAGGTCAGCATTCCCGTGAAGTTTCATAAAATCTGTCAAGTAGTTTCAGAGGAGTAGTCGCTACAAGTTGAAGTTTTTACTATATAACTCTAGGTAAACAAAGATGAATTTCCGGCCAGCCTGAAATTTTGCTAGGATCAACTAGATATCAAGAGCAACATTTCTGTAAAGTTTAATGAAAATATGTAAAGTAGTTTCAGAGGAGTAGTCGCTACAATTTCTTACTATATATGTAAACAAAGATAGCCCCTGGCAGCCATGTTTAACGTCGAATCAAAACAATTTTCGACTAGGACCACCACCATGTCATGCTGATCATTTTAGAAAAAGACCCATATCAATATCACTTATAGTTTTCAAGAAGTAGTTGCTACAAACTTTCTTTTTTTTCTTTTTAAACTATTTTAGCCGTGGTAGTCGCTACAAACTTGTTTTCAAAAAAATGTATTTTTAGCTTTGGTGGCCATCTTGAATTTCGGGCCGGCCGGAAATCAACTAGACACCAAGAACAATATTCCTGTGAAGTTTCATGAAAATACGTCTAGCAGTTTCAGAGGAGTTGTCGCTATAAGTTTCTATTATATAACTATGAAAACAAAGATGGCTGCTGGCGGTCATGTTTTATGATGAATCAATAATGATTGACAAGGATCAACATCATGTCATGCTGATCATTTCAGAAGAAGTCCCATATCAATATCATTTGTAGTTTTCAAGAAGTAGTCGCTACAAAAAAAAAATTGAAAATCTATTTCCGGCCGACCTGTGAAGTTTCATGAAAATCCGTCAAGTAGTTTCAGAGGAGTAGTTGCTACAAGTTTTTACTATATATCTATGCAAACAAGGATGGCCCTTGGCAGCCATGTTTTAACGTCTAATCAAAACGATTTTTGACTAGGACCAACATCATGTCATGCTGATCATTTCAGAAAAAGTCCAATATCACTTTTCAAAATATCTATTTTTAGCTTTGGTGGTCATCTTGAATTTTGGCCGGCCTGAAATTTTGCTAGGATCAACTAGACATCAAGAGCAACATTCCTGTGAAGTTTCATGAAATTCCGTGTAGTAGTACTAGTTTCAGAGGAGTAGTCGCTACAAGTTTCTATTATATAACTCTTTGTGAACAAAGATGGCTGCTGGCGGCCATGTTTAATGTTGAATCAAAATAATTTTTGATAAGGATCAACAATCATGTCATGCTTATCATTTCAGAAAAAGGCTCATATCAATATCACTTATAGTTTTCAAGAAGTAGTTGCTACAAACTTTCTTTTTTTTTTTAAACTATTTTAGCCGTGGCGTCCATCTTGAATTTCCGGCTGACCTGAAATTCTGCTAGGATCAATTAGACATCAAGAGTAACATTCCTGTGAAGTTCCACGAAAATCTGTTTCAGAGGAGTACTCGCTACAAGTTTTTACTATATAACTCTATGTAATCAAAGATGGCCGTTGGCAGCCATGTTCACCGTCGAATCAAATGTCAATTTTCGACTAGGACCAACATCATGACATGCTGATCATTTTAGAAAAAGTCCCATATCAATATCACTTATAGTTTTCAAGAAGTAGTCGCTACAAACTTGTTTTAAAAATCAAACTTTGGTGGCCATCTTGGATTTCACATCAAAGTGAATTTTTTCTAGGATCAGCTAGACATCATGGGCAACATTCCTGTAAAGTTTCATGAAAATACATCCAGTAGTTTCAGAGGAGTAGTCGCTACAAAAAAAGTTTACGGACAGCCGGACACCGCACCAAGGCATAAGCTCTGCTGATCTCTGATCAGTCTAAAAACTAGTAAACATTAATTTGGGCTAGTAAAAACCTAGAATTTATATACTGTCGGGCTTATGAAAATTGTTATAGTCCAAATGTGTTTAGTGTATATAACAATTTGGGCTAGTAGACAAAAACCATAATTTCTTTGACTGAGGTATACAGTACTGGTTCTATCCAGCAATAAGCGAGTGGTCTGTATCCACCAGTAATCTCAAAATTAAACACCAAACACACAAACAAATCCTACCTGTGCCAGTAGGGTCTCCACCCTGTATCATGAAGTCTTTGATGATTCTGTGAAACTTAATACCATTATAGTAACCTCTCCTTGCTAGCTCTGCAAAGTTTCTACACGTGTTTGGTGCATGTTTCCAGTACAATTCTATAACAACAGTTCCCATCCTGAAAAAAACAACACTGGTGAATATTTTGTCATGAAAAACGAACAGGTAGGGTTTGTTTTCCGTTCTGAGTTGTTACAAGTACTTTTTTTTATGTCTCCCCCACTTTGTAGAGGGGAGACTTATTGTTTTTGTGCGTCTGTTTGTCGTCTGTATGTCACAAACTTTGTCCGGACTAGTTCTACAGAACCACTGGCCGGATTTTAACGAAACTTTGCAGGGATGATCAGTACGCCTCCCCCACATTTTTTTTATAAAATGCACTGCGCATCCCCTCACCCTAACGCACGCAAACACACTTACCCTTCCCTCTCCCTAAATGCCCTCACCCTGCGATATTTGTGTATTTTTTTTAAGTTTACCATCTTTCAGATGATTTCAGTATGTAGCCATTATCACCATGGTCAGGGCTCCAGAAATTGGATAGCCCGACGCCCAGGGCTAGTCAAAATTGAAGTCGGGCTTGTAACAAATTCCATGCAGGTAGCGAGTCGGGTTAGTCCAAAAAAAAAATCCCACTGCCTAAATTACACAATCTGTGGATAACAAACACACGCCAGTCAAGCACCTGTAATAAAACATTTATCACTGTATACAATTTGTGGGTGGGGTAATACTAAAAAAAATCTAAATTGTTCCATTTTACCATTGCTACGCTTTCACCAATGACTACTGCCAACACAACTTAAACATACATCAATTGGTTATGAGTAGGTAAGAATAACTGATTTTTTTTTCTCAGTATTTAATAAATTATGTGTATCTGAATACGTTAAATCAGAATCAGCTTTAACATAATGAGATGTCGTCAGCTGGGTATTATAAGTAACTAATGTATAGTCAGGTCTCAGTGAGCTGGTTAATTTAAATAAGTTTAAAATTGTGATAAAACAAGATACGTAAAAGTATTTCCAAACAAGATAAATGATAACTGACAAAGACAAAAACAAACAGACATATTATTTTTAAGGCAAGTAAAAAAGACAGGGCTTGTGGGGGAAAAAACAGGGCGAGTGGATTTTCAGGACCTGGATTTTCCTGGGCTAGTCCCCTAAAAAAATATTCTTGGAGCCCTGATACTTTCCACCATTGTCTGGGATGAAAAGCAAGAAGAACATCTAGCGAAGTCTCTATTCTTTTTTAGTTAAAAAAAGCAACATACTCAATGTTTAAATGTTTTAATTTAAAGACGTACATTGTACATGTACAACAGTTTTAAGTATGTTTTATTGTTGTTTTGTTATTTGAAATTGTTTTCCTTAAGGCCTAAATTAAAAGACTGTTTGTTTGCAGTTTGCGACCGACCCACGGCAAATCCGCCGACCCAAACAAATAATTTTTTTTCAACTTTTCATTTTTCCCCCAATGTGTTCATCACAAATATTGTTGGTTGTTTCAATTATTTTGGGAAGTTTCATAATGCTCTGATATATTGGACGCTTGGAAATAATCTCTGCTGCTATAGTAAATTGAAAGCGTCTACATGACTGACCGTGTTAGTGAAAAATGCGAGGCGGTGTCTGCAAAAAGGACACTTGAATAGAATATTGTTCTTTGCAGTAACGTAAACCGAGAAGTGAAATTGACACAGAGTTTTTTTTCTACTTGCCAGAACTTGGAAATTTTATGCGTGGGAACAATATTTTGGATCAAGTGTATATCTCTACAAATTAATAATGTTATTTTCGGTCAAGTCATTGTCTAATCCACTAGCCCGAATTAAATTTCTACTTGCCCCGGTCAAGTGAAAATTTGACCTTATTTTTCAGATATTTCTAATGATGATGTGCGAATATTCAATTTATAGGTTTCAGTTGAAATATAAAAAGAGTATAGATTGTATGCACTGGATTGGATGTTCATATCTTGTACCAAACAAAAGATTTTGTCATGTGAAACATTACTTCGAAAAAGTAAGCGTCGAGCACTGACTGTTTAAAAAACAAGCTCTATGGATAATACTAGTGAAGCACACGATATTTGCATGCCGTCGATGGGCGTGCGTTAATAATAAGAATGTGTTAAAAAATCCCTACCTATTGACCCACCCCTAAAAGCCATGGGTCGGAAACTGCAAACAAACATTTTTTTAATGGTGGCCTAATTAACAAGTAACATATTTCAATGTACGCTTCATTTCCATGAAATACAGTGTTCGTCAATAAAATTTTAAATCGGCAAAGATAACAATATGGGTTCGAAACGGATGTAGTATTCATGAATGAGTATGAGTAATTAGTGTTTTCATTTCAGTCAATTTTAATCCATAGATTCAACGCAACCACTCTGGCAGCCATTTCAATTTCACTTACTACGGCAGGTCAATGGAGAAAAGTTTGTGCGTGGAATTAATCTACTAATTGGATGGTTTAAATGAAAAGTAGGTGGCAGTTCAGTCAGTTTTGAGTTCCCCTTTCACTATAGGGTAACTCGCCCCTGAGTTGGACAGGTTATTGGTTCTCGGCACTTCTGTCTATTTATGTTCATGCTCCTGCTTGCTGAAACCATCTGTATTCTTCCTCAGTGTTTAATGTATCATTCGATGTCAACTGTTTAGCGGTACCAGCGTTTTTTCTGGGATTACGTCATACTTTTCGCACTCACCAAAATTCGCCCTTGAGTCGGACATTTTTTTGCAACTTCAGTAGTGGGTCATAAAATTGCTTCGATGTTGCCATAAGCTCAAATAAATTGTCCTTATTTTTCTTCATGTATGTATATAAATTTCCTTATATAAATTGCATATTTTAGATGTCTTCTTGTGTAAAATGTTCGGGTATTGACTCCTGACTTCAGTGTTCGTCTTCAGGGCAGATATATTTAGACATTCCCCAAAGTCGAACATGTAATTGCCCTTGAGTCGGACTATAAAGGTAACTGGAGAAATCAATAGATTGGGGGTAATTCTTGTTGTTTTGAATGTCAAGAAATCATTGGATTGCCTCCCTTTCATAGTAACAGTTATTGACCGTTTCCAGTTGAGAAAGATATTCAACCATCAATAACTGTCTGAGTCAGGGGCATGTTCGACTTAAGGGCGAGTTACCCTACATGCATTATTTGATAAACATTCAATGGGAAACAATGAATTACCACATTTTGCTAACGGAAAATTCGGCTTAGCGATTTAACTTCGGGATCGACTGAAAAAAAAGCAGCATAAAAAACGTTGAAAGTGGTTGGGAATATATTTTGATGTTAAATATTATTGAACTACAAAGGCAGGTGACATCATCAAGTAATTAATACCCTCCATCCCAGCTACATGTAACTAAAGACTAGTTATCTTTAGAAATTGCTAAAAAAAAAAAACTTGTTTGGAAATACTTTTACGTATCTTGTTTTATCACACTTTTTGTTTGAAAAATCAAATATAATTTAAACGACCGAGGAAAAATGCAATTAACAGGGGTGTAAAAATTTGGAAAAATCCACTCGCCCTGCAGGACTAGTGGAAGCAAAATGCTACTCGCCCTTACCAATTTACCACTCGCCCTGCAGCATATAACCTGAACATTATTTTCACCACTATAGTAAGCTACAATAAGTACATTTGTGTACTCGCAGACACTGTAGTAGCTGACAGGCAGTATGTGGATATTTTATTGTTATTCAAATAAAGAAAGCGCCATATTAACTAACAACACATTTAATATTATGGTCTGCAACCTGTCCTCGTGCACTGTCACAGGCAACTGTGATTAAGATTTATTCCCTTCCACGCAGACATTCATCGGGGAGTGGGCAACAACATTCTGCTGAACTTCTCAGTATTTTGTCTCCATTGGACCAATAACAGACGCCAGAACTAATTAATAGTGGTTGGGAACTACGCTTGTTGTTCAGCTATACCCGTTCTGATTCGCCGACACTCGGTCCGAATCCGCATGCAGTCGCTTTCCGAACACCGACCTGATGTCTGTTTGTTTACCCGCCATGTTTACGGTGTCGATATAAAAAAACAACAGTCTGACTGGTTAGCGATATATTGCATCACACTCCAATTGATTTTTAGCGTGAATTGAATCACAGTCTATATGACGCGTGGGTTACCTGGTAAAAAAACAAACACCTGTTAATCTGGGTCCTGCAAGCTCCTCTCAAACTTTCACGGAATGAATGAATATTGTGTTATGTAGTATTAACACTTGGTGTTGTGCTGTTACTCTGAGTATACGTCACTAAATGCGGCGCTTACACAGTACCGTTGTATCTTGTATGAATTATAAATGAACACTAACTTCTCATTGCGCAGGACAGTGCCGCAGGGCATTCACTTTAATATACAAATGCATCATGAAATGGAGTTGTTATCCCACAGGAAGGGTAACCGTATAACACCCGTGCTCACAACACATTCGTTTTGTGACCACGTATATTGAAAGTGGCAACTGCTTTTACAATTGAAAACAACAAGCTTTCCTAATGAGTCAACGTACTCTGCAATAACATTTGTAGCATGGAAGCCCCAGAAGAAAACCCTCTTCCCGGGGTATCTTCCCCTAGTAGCAAATAAATAACACACTGTCTGTAAGAGCGAAAACTAAACATCGTCGCCTTATATATACTCCTGTTATAGCACCCTGGTGTTATTAGTTCTGGCCTATAATATAACATTCAAAAGAGCGTTAGTTTGTCGTGAATTGTCATTTTAAGACACTTACCCCCAAAACATATCCTAGCCCCATTTTATTTGTAGCATCGAAGCCCCCGAAGAAAACCCTCTTCCCGGGGTATCTTCCCCTAGTAGCAAATAAATAACACACTGTCTGTAAGAGCGAAAACTAAATATCGTCGCCTTATATATACTCCTGTTATAGCACCATGGTGTTATTAGTTCTAGCCTATAATATAACATTCTGAAGAGCGTTAGTTTGCCGTGAATTGTCATTTTAAGACACTTACCCCCAAAACATATCCTAGCCCCATTTTATTTGTAGCATGGAAGCCCCCGAAGAAAACCCTCTTCCCGGGGTATCTTCCCCTAGTAGCAAATAAATAACACACTGTCTGTAAGAGCGAAAACTAAATATCGTCGCCTTATATATACTCCTGTTATAGCACCATGGTGTTATTAGTTCTGGCCTATAATATAACATTCAAAAGAGCGTTAGTTTGCCGTGAATTGCCATTTTAAGACACTTACCCCCAAAACATATCCTAGCCCCATTTTATTTGTAGCATGGAAGCCCCCGAAGAAAACCCTCTTCCCGGGGTATCTTCCCCTAGTAGCAAATAAATAACACACTGTCTGTAAGAGCGAAAACTAAATATCGTCGACTTATATATACTCCTGTTATAGCACCATGGTGTTATTAGTTCTGGCCTATAATATAACATTCAAAAGAGCGTTAGTTTGCCGTGAATTGCCATTTTAAGACACTTACCCCCAAAACATATCCAAGCCCCATTTTATTTGTAGCATGGAAGCCCCCGAAGAAAACCCTCTTCCCGGGGTATCTTCCCCTAGTAGCAAATAAATAACACACTGTCTGTAAGAGCGAAAACTAAATATCGTCGCCTTATATATACTCCTGTTATAGCACCATGGTGTTATTAGTTCTAGCCTATAATATAACATTCTGAAGAGCGTTAGTTTGCCGTGAATTGTCATTTTAAGACACTTACCCCCAAAACATATCCCAGTGGTTTTTTTTTTCTATTTTGGGAACATAGCCCATGGCGTTGGAATTGGGAATTTTAGCGCGATTTTTCATAAAATTGGGAATTGTAGCGCGATTTTTAATAAAATTCGGAAAAATATAAAGTAAAGCTTTCCTTTCATAATTATATCTTTAATACTGTTTTTTGTACACCAAGATAAACAGAAGCATTTATAAGCTTTTGAACCCCAATCATTGGATTGGGACACTAAAAAAAAAAAAAAAAAAAAAATTTTTTTTGTTTTTTTTTGTTTTTTTTTTTTTTAAAATTGGGAATTTTTTCTTCTTAATTGGGAAAAAAAGGTATGTTTTGGCATTGGGAATATGACCGAATTTCGGCTATAAAAACAGCCAAAAAAAAACACTGTATCCTAGCCCCATTTTATTTGTAGCATCTAAGCCCCCGAAGAAAACCCTCTTCCCGGGGTATCTTCCCCCAGTAGCAAATAAATAACACACTGTCTGTAAGAGCGAAAACTAAATATCGTCGCCTTATATATACTCCTGTTATAGCACCATGGTGTTATTAGTTCTAGCCTATAATATAACAATCTGAAGACCGTTATTTTGCCCGTTGTGTGCCTCTTCCTTAAACTACAAGTACTTGTCTATTTTTAGAAATCAAACGTCTGAATGACACCGATTTTTTAAAGTTACATCGATAATACGCGAGTAAAAATCCGAAAAACTAATAGCACCAGGTGGTGCTTAAACGGGATAATGCCAATGTTACTCATTCTCAGGCAGCTTGCACTCGCCAATGCGAGCGGGCGAGTGGAATTTTACACCCCTGATTCACTGAAATATCAATTAAGTGAATTAACCCCACCCACCATTGGGGACATATTTTTTCTTGAAATCTATGCAAGATATAAACTAAAAAATACTAACGATGTTTCAAATGTAACATTTGGAGGCTGCCACGACTTTGGGGGTATACCCGAACCAGTAGATATTGACATTATCTGGGTAAACAGATATTCTGTTGAAATTAAGAAAACGTAAACTTTGTTTTTCTCCGGGATAAAATGAATTTGTAAACCAAGATCCGATTGGCTAATGAAATCTGTCACCTCGTTTCTGATTGGTCCATTGTGGACGGCTGTGTAGCATGAGAGTAAAAATTGCGTGAAATGTTCTCGAGTCGGCCGGTTGATTTACTCTAGATGAAACTATTTCATTTATAATCAATTCAGACCATCGATCAGGGCGGGCAGAACGTCTTGCGGCCGTCTGGGACAAAGTGACCCCGCAGGCTTCCGCTCTCTGGAATCGTTCACACCATGTTGGACAGTGATATCGAAAAAGCTGTACTGTACAATATCGTTACCTCGTGAAGCTTTGTCTAAACTATGCAATCGCCACGCAGAGTTCTCGTTCCTTGCACTCACATATATCAAATGTACTCTGGGTAGAGATTGTAAACTATGCTGTACATATGTTTTTACCATGTTTTTACCGTGGCCTAAAGGGTGACGTTTAGACGACTACTGAAACTTCGACGTTGGAACAGCGAGATACTCCTTCTCATTGCAAGTCCCCGCACCTGAGGACAGAGTTTTTTTTATAGTTAGTCTTACGGGAGATTTTGGGGAAAAAAATGCAGTAGGAGGAGGAAATAAAAAAACAGTAACTTAATTAATTGCAGAATTGGTTAAAATGAGGAGTCGATAAAAAAAAAAAAATGAAAATTTCAGATTTTTTTTTCTTCATAAAACAAGTTTTTCTCGTAACATTAATATTAAATGTTTTGCTTCATTTTTATGTTGATTTTTATTGAAGTTGTTTTGCATATAAATGTAATCAACATCCACTTTATGTTAAAACTGCCTACATGTTATCTCAAATTCACAAACCGTTCTTAAAAATACCTTCCACTCTTGAGAATTGGTTTGTTGATTGTCAAATTAATATATTTTTGAGTATGTATTTTACAGAAATTATCACAGATTTGCTATTAAACACACTTCAAATCGAAACAAAATGTAATATATAAACTAGAATTATTGAATGTTTATCTTTCATAGTTGCAAGAATGATAGACATATTTTTCCCTGACATAGGTCAAGACTAAGAATATTCTCAAACAAGAGGGCCAAGATGGCCCTAAAGCGATCACCTGAGTACTGGCACATTATCGAACTTCTTCGAAATCGTGTGGTCATATAAAAGTTTGGTTAAGATTGTTCAAGAAATGTGGGCTCTGTTGTGTATAACAACATTGATATAGACAGTTTAAGACACTGACAAAGTTTGGTAAATATCAAATACAAAATGAAGGTGCTAGAGAGTAACACCTTGGGCAGAGCCAAATGTGACCCCATGGCTACATGTAATATATGAGAGCTGTGTGCTTTGTGGTTTCAGAAAAGCAGATTTTTTAAGTTTTCCCTATACAAGTCTATGTAAAACGTGACACCTGAGGCGGGGCCAAATGTGAACCCAGGGTCACCATTTGAAAAAACTTGGTAAAGGACCATAAGAGTATAGTAAATGCAAAATATTAAACCTCTAGCTCTTGTAGTTCCAGAGAAGAAGACTTTAATGTGTTTCCTATATAAGTCTATGTAAAACTGTGACCCACGGAGTGGGGTAAAATTTTACCCAGGGTCACCATTTGAACAAACTTGGTAGAGGATCATAATCTTATAGTAAATGCAAAATATTAAACCTCTGGCTCTTGCAGTTTCAGAGAAGATTGCTTTTATATAAGTCTATATAAAACTGTGACCTCCGGAGCGGGGCCAAGTTTGACACCAGGGTCACCATTTGAACAAAATTGGTAGAGGACCATGAGCTTATAGCAAATGCAAAATATTAAACTTCTGGCTCTTGCAGTTTCAGAGAAGAAGATTTTTTAAGTTTTACCCTATACATGTCTATGTAAAACATGTGACCCTTGGGGCGGCGTCAAATGTGACCCGAGGGTCACCATTTGAACAAACTTGGAAAAGGACCATAAGCTTATAGTAAATGCAAAATATCAAACCTCTGGCTCTTGTAGTTTCCGAGAAGAAGATTTTTTTAAAAAAAATCCTATATAAATCTATGTAAAACTGTGACCCCAGTGGCGGGGACAAATTTGACCCCAGGGACACCGTTTGAACAAACTACGTAGAGGACCATAAGCTGATGCTGCATGTAATGTGCCATGTGGTTCCAGAGAAGAAGATTTTTTTCAGTTTTCCCTATATACAAGCCTATGTAAAACTGTGACCCCGGGGAGGGTCCAAAATTTTACCCAGGGTCACCATTTGAACAAACTTGGTAGAGGATCATAATCTTATAGTAAATGCAAAATATTAAACCTCTGGCTCTTGCAGTTTCAGAGAAGATTGCTTTTATATAAGTCTATATAAAACTGTGACCTCCGGAGCGGGGCCAAGTTTGACACCAGGGTCACCATTTGAACAAAATTGGTAGAGGACCATGAGCTTATAGCAAATGCAAAATATTAAACTTCTGGCTCTTGCAGTTTCAGAGAAGAAGATTTTTTAAGTTTTACCCTATACATGTCTATGTAAAACATGTGACCCTTGGGGCGGCGTCAAATGTGACCCGAGGGTCACCATTTGAACAAACTTGGAAAAGGACCATAAGCTTATAGTAAATGCAAAATATCAAACCTCTGGCTCTTGTAGTTTCCGAGAAGAAGATTTTTTTAAAAAAAATCCTATATAAATCTATGTAAAACTGTGACCCCAGTGGCGGGGACAAATTTGACCCCAGGGACACCGTTTGAACAAACTACGTAGAGGACCATAAGCTGATGCTGCATGTAATGTGCCATGTGGTTCCAGAGAAGAAGATTTTTTTCAGTTTTCCCTATATACAAGCCTATGTAAAACTGTGACCCCGGGGAGGGTCCAAAATTTTACCCAGGGTCACCATTTGAACAAACTTGGTAGAGGATCATAATCTTATAGTAAATGCAAAATATTAAACCTCTGGCTCTTGCAGTTTCAGAGAAGATTGCTTTTATATAAGTCTATATAAAACTGTGACCTCCGGAGCGGGGCCAAGTTTGACACCAGGGTCACCATTTGAACAAAATTGGTAGAGGACCATGAGCTTATAGCAAATGCAAAATATTAAACTTCTGGCTCTTGCAGTTTCAGAGAAGAAGATTTTTTAAGTTTTACCCTATACATGTCTATGTAAAACATGTGACCCTTGGGGCGGCGTCAAATGTGACCCGAGGGTCACCATTTGAACAAACTTGGAAAAGGACCATAAGCTTATAGTAAATGCAAAATATCAAACCTCTGGCTCTTGTAGTTTCCGAGAAGAAGATTTTTTTAAAAAAAATCCTATATAAATCTATGTAAAACTGTGACCCCAGTGGCGGGGACAAATTTGACCCCAGGGACACCGTTTGAACAAACTACGTAGAGGACCATAAGCTGATGCTGCATGTAATGTGCCATGTGGTTCCAGAGAAGAAGATTTTTTTCAGTTTTCCCTATATACAAGCCTATGTAAAACTGTGACCCCGGGGAGGGTCCAAAAGTGACCCCTGGGTCACCATTTGAACAAACTTGGTAGAGGATCATAAGCTTATAGCAAATGCAAAATATTAAACCTCTGGCTCTTGGCAGTTTCAGAGAAGAAGATTTTTTAAGTTTTCCCCTATACATATCTATGAAAAACATGTGACCCTTGGGGCGGGGCTAAATGTGACCCGAGGGTCACCATTTGAACAAATTTGGTAAAGGATCATAAGCTTATAGTAAATGCAAAATATCAAACCTCTGGCTCTTGTAGTTTCCGAGAAGAAGATTTTTTTAAATTTTTTCCTATATAAATCTATGTAAAACTGTGACCCCCGGGGCGGGGACATATTTGACATTTTGAACAAACTTAGTAGAGGACTATAAGCTGATGCTACAGTAATACATGAGAAGAAGATTTTTTAATTTTTTTTTCCTATATGTCTATATGAAAAACATGCAAAATCTCAATATACAAACTTTGGACCCCCGGGGCACGGCCATTTTTGACCCCGGGGACTTCATTTGAACAAACTTGATAGTCTAGTTGTTGTTGTTGTTGTTGATATGATAGTCTAGACGTTGGCGAGTAAAACTATTTCGGCGAGCTTTTCAGAAGACAGTTCTAGTTTTATGTATATGCTTGCAAAGACAACCGTGCACAATCCATATAAATCGCCTCTAGTGCCTTTAATAAAAAGGGACATTTGAAGGTATTATACCACTAATTATTTTCCCCATAGACACCAATGTTAAAGTGTCACATATTAATGCTTTGCTGCAAATTCAACTCTAGTATTGATAATGCAGCAGTGTAATGTTCATATAGAAAACTATTTTTCCACTTGAAAACTCACCAGAAAAGGTGGGGTCACAAGACATGTAAGAAAGTTCTTGTTTGTTTACTAAACATTTCAAGGGTACAGCTGTTTTCATTGATTGACTGTTTTCATTGCTCACAAAGTGTAAGCATAGAGTCGAAATTTCGAAAATGTTCATCAGTGATCCAGTAAAACTTATTAATACGCTTCTTATACATACAACCACAAAATCAAATAGGAATGGGCAGTTTTCCCCTTCTTATAATGCCCGTTTACATCAAAAAAGGAGGGATTACTTTTAATTGTAGGAACTACATTCGATACACCTCGGAGGCTTACATGTAATTGGTGGTGGTAAACCTGAAAGCATGACAATGCATGCGCTCAATCTGTTCAGAGATCGTCAGACCTAATAATGTTACTAGGTCTGTGGTTTACCTTCGATTTGAAACGCATAATGGTACCGGTAGAGTTTGATGATGTTGACCTTGGGTCCCAGAGGATAGGGGAAATTGAAAACCAGCTTAAAATACTTTCACTTTAATACAAATGATGACACGGTTTGCTGGTTTTCTGTATCGTTTACTCCCGTGACCCTAGGACCCCAGGTAAAGCCTTGAAAAAGAAGCTGCATATATTATAACGCACTGATTTGTTTAATCTTTGACCTATACCTATAAGCCCACGGGAGTCGAATGAGAATTCTAACGAACGTCTGCTCGTCTACAACCCCAAGGAAATACCAGTACTAAGTTTTATAAGACTTAATATTGAGAAGTACTGATATTTTCAAAATGTAAAGGACCAATTAAAACATAATGAATGAGCTTAAAATGACTCGTATTTTACAAGAAAATTATTTCTACACAGTAATAGGTGCTACTCTAGGTTTCTACACAGTAATAGGTGCTATTCTAGGTTTCGCACCATGCAGGGTTACTTTAAGCACGATTTCTTTCAAACTGTATGGTGAATTCTAACTTTATATCTAAACCACGCGATGCTGTATTCTTTTATTGATGTATACTGAAAGGAAAAAGAAACGCGACACGGGAATGTCCGCTATATATAGTATGTACAATATGCTGCTGTTATTTGAATGGTATATGGCTACGTAAGATCTTTCCTTTCGAAAAAAGACTAAAACAACACGTAACACAGCAAATAGTATTCCTGCAAAGTTTCATTATTGACAGAGTAAGCGTTTGGCGCAAACGTAGGATGAAACATTTTGCAAATTCTTTACGTTAAATACAGTACTGAACTGCCTCAATTTTTCAAAGAGGAACTTCAACATTTATGAATTTCTTGTTACAACGTGTACTGTGATTAAAACGTCTACAATATCACAGTTGTGTCCTTTCTCTAACTAACTGCAACTTTTTTTTTACAAAACATCTCCTTGGAATATTAAAATTATATAAAATTAAGTGTGCAATATATGCAATATATAGCGGAAATTCCCGTATCGCGATTCTTTTTCCTTTCAGTATATGACATTTGTATCATGAAGTGATATATTTTTTTGGAATTTTCTAGGAAAATACAGATGTACCCTCCTTTAGACACGTACACAGAATAACCTCTATTGAGAGCTAAATGAAAGACCCATGTTAAAGCAGTGTTCTTAATTTTAAGCTAGAATGCATGACTGACATATAAAACACAATAGCAAAACATAGTGGAAACATGAAATTCCTCGCAAAATTAAAACTTCATTTGTTAAAGGTAGAGGGCTCGTAACGCTGAAAGTGGGGAAACATTTTAGAAGCATACAGCATAAACATAGGCAATGGCAAACACAACACAAATGAAACGCCAAGGCATATAGCACATAAAAATCAAAAATGGAAGAAGTACATGCTATATATATATCTATCTCCCGTTAATTTCAAACCCCTGCTGGGGACCTAGGAATGGCGCGCTTCTATCTGACATAGAAGTGTTAGTAGAATAAAAGTATGATTTTGTTAGTAAAGTTTAAATACTGAGAAAGAAAAAAATCTACACGCATTTGGGGTCAGCCCAGGCACGACAGCTTGATGAAGTTTTGGTTCATATCCACAGACATCAAGTCGTTATATATAGGCAGGCTTTTCCACACCAGGAATAAATTTCGTCATACCCGGTTTAATGTTAAGTGATTGCAACATTTAAAGCCTAAGTTTGCTCACCTGCTTGAGCCAAATGCGCATTCTGTCGATAATGAAACTTTAAAGGGATAGCCCTTGGTGTTTCCGGTACTGTTTAAACCTTCTTTCCGAAAGGACAGGTCTAGTGTCGCCCTGTACCATTATATTAACTGTAGCATATTAAACATACAATATATAGCGGAAATACCCAGTATGCGTTTCTTTTTCCTTTCAGTATATTAAATATCAAGAGCATCATCAAAAAAACTGACCAATCAGTGACCAGAAGTAAGACATACATAATACATTCCGGTAGGTGATAAACTCGGTCTTTATCCTTGATGTTCAACCAAATTTACTGTTAAAATTAAGGTATCTACAGTACGATTCTTTTAAAACCCTGCATATTTCATGCACATTCATGCAAATTGATTCAATATATGTACCTTTCAAAATCAAAATCTTAAAAATTATCATCTTTTTACTCTGCCAAAGATTTTTATTTTACTATAGAACCTAAGGATAAAACCCGAGAAACACAAATTGTATCACCTACTGAAAATAAAATAACATCTCTGCATTGAAAAATTATGAATAGATGTCATTTTCGTTCTAGACAATAGCCAATTTTTTAGCCAGATGCTAATTTACCAATGTTTACCCTTTGGTTCTACTTATCAACTGTGCCATTCACTTTACGTTAGACAATGAGCATCAAAAGTTTACTAATTTTCACTCCATATGTGATTTGTACGCGATACCGGTTACATGTGCCGATACAAGATGGCTGCCCATGTGTTTCATAAAGTATTTTTGTCTAACAAATCCACTTTTATAACTAAATTACCCTACGACATACTTAGAAATGGATGCAATCGATACATTTGTATATCGGCCTCAGTTTCCCAGGCTGGCCCGCCTGTTATGGGGAAAACGACGTTCAAACGTGATAAACCACACATTAACATTGGAACAATCGGTCATGTTGATCACGGCAAAACGACCTTGACAGCAGCAATTACCCGTGTACTCTCGGCAGAAAAAAAGGCGAAGTTTCTGAGGTATGATGAAATTGACAAATCTCCAGATGAAAAGGCCAGAGGCATCACGATCAATGCGTCCATTGTCAGCTATGAGACCGAAAAACGACACTACGGCCATGTGGACTGCCCCGGACACAAAGATTACATAAAGAACATGATCACAGGTATACATACACCAATAGAAGTGGCTTTGTGAGATTTTTTTTTTATTAAATAAAGTCACCTGCCAAATAACACTACAAAACCGCTCGGGTCATATTATACAATAATGTAGAGCATAAAGTACACGTCTACAAAAGGCAAGATGATTTTTATATGCGACGTGCATTCATTCATAACTTTCACGTGACATCATCAAAATAAATTGACCAATCAGTAATCAATAAAATAAAACACCTCCACATTCTGGTAGGTGGTAAACTCGGTGTTTATCGTTGGTGCTCAACTGACTTTAGCCCTTTATAAAACTAGTTTATAGTGATAATTATATTAAAAGCTTTATTTTTTGTGTACATCTATGTATCTTCTTTTGGTGTTGTCGATTTTAAAACAGCAATATGGATACATTTAATTTAAATCATGGTCTAATGTTTTCATTTTTCATATAGAGTTTGAGGATAAAGTCCGAGTAAACCCCTTTATTTTCACCTACTGAATATCTCAACCTACCGGAAGTTGACCAGATGTGAAAGTTATGAATAGCCAAACTCATGACACTTCACTAGTTCTATAACATAAAATGTCACACAATATTTAAATCTTTCATGGAGACGTTTAATTTTAATATATCAATTTTGATTGTTTGCATTTCTTTTTTTTTTTGTCTTCTTCAATAGTGTGACGTTTTATCGTAATCCGAGCCTTCTCTGACCTTACCAGCCCTTTTTACGATTTTTGATATTTCTTCTGGCTGTGTACGGTCAGAGGAACTCCTATAGTAAAAACACGGGGATTTCCTCTCCCGCGAGGGAGAGGGGCTATCTCTTGGATTTAAATCAATATATCTATGTAAGTATTCATTGGATTAGCATTTCAAGCATATAAACCGATTATCAATATATTTATTTACCTATCTGAACCGAAATATTTGTTTTATTAACCTTAATAAACTTGTAACGGTCAACCTTTTCAGACGAAGTTAAAAAATATTAAATTTCCATCATTCAGGTCAAATGTCACGTGATCGTGACCGGTGCGCCGATAAATATTTCCCGCAAAATTCAAACAATTTCAAAATTGTAACCAACTTTTCCTTTTGGCACTAATAATTTTTTTTAACAATATCTAATTGTTTATCTTTAAAGTTTCGACCCTAATTATGCTCCGAGAACTTTTTGCTCCATTCCAAAAATCCCTCGATGCTGTCAATTTGATAGCAGACTTATTTGATGAGGGGAATGAATATGAATGCCTTCACCTCTCGAGAGAATATCACGGGAATTTAATTAATATGCAAAATGACAATATGGCGGATCTATATAGTAAATAAAAGTGTACTTCAAAGCATAAATGTTTTATTATGTCGCTACCATCGATAAAGGTGCAGTTTTATCATTGCAACTTGGTATAATAAACATTAATTGATCGATCTGTTGAGCTAAATTTATCGTAAAAATCGACCCGACACTGCAAACATAGTTGAAAGTGCATGTCTGTGCGTTTTAAATAATCCCCCGGTTTTTGCTATAGCAGTTCATCTGACCCTATAAAGTCGCAAAAAAAATAAATTAAGAAAAGGCTTTTAGGGTCAGAGAAGGCTCGGATTAGTTTTATCAGTGTAGATTTTTTCCCGTTAGGCCAAATAAAATTATACCTGTGTTAACTGTAACATTGCTGAAAAAAAATAATAGGGTAGGTAGGTAGGCATTTTATTTTATTTTTTGGCGAAGTTAATTTAAGGTGGCGATTAGCTTTGATGAATGGGAAAATGTGTTATTTTAAAAACTACAATAGATAACAAATGAAATTGTGTATATGTTATTGTATCCCAAAAGGCATGGCAACAACTGGCTCTTTTCCCAATCACTTGCAATTATTGCAAAGGGGTAAAACCGTTTAATTTATTTTTCGCAAGTCCGAAAGAGGTTCAGTTTCAACAGCAGGATGAGCAGAGTCGGCCGTGATCGCGTGAAGATAATTATTTAAAAAAAAAAGAAAAAAAAGAGTCGGGGTGTTTTCAGGGGGTCGGTCGGGTTACAGTAAACTCAGGTATAATTTTATTTGGCCTTAGCAAATTCAGAAATCTAAACCAGGAGTATTTCGTGGTGTTTGTTGTTGCTAAATGCAGGGCTTGCACTGGCTATTTTTTTCTTTGCGCAACTCCTTTCGCCAAATGAAAAAAATTAGAGCCAAATTGAAAACATTGGAGCCAAATATTTTCATATTGGCCCAAACTTGTCAGTGCTCACACTGGCCAGTTTCAATTAAAAAGGAGTGAGTGCCCTCTCAAATTTTTGATTTTTTAGATCTCTTTAGGTAACCCTTTAGAAAATAAATGATTACACTTAGAAAATAGACAAAAACAATACTGAAGTTTACTTCTTTCATTTTAACAATAATGTTTTATTTCCCATGCAAATTATATGTTCAGTACACTGTAGGGCAGTTTATAATCAGGCCTAAAAAAAAAACTTGTGTGGTTCTGGTAACATGTTCAAAATTGGTAGGTAGGGTAGGTCGGATTTTTTAATTTTTTTAAGGATTGTTTTTTATGAACGCAAAGAAGATGCACTGAATTATGTACTATAATTACTGTAATTATAATTGTTTTCTATTTGCTCTTCACTTGTGTACATACATTCTTTATATTGTTATTTTTTCTTTTCGAAATGGACCAAAAAAAACGTCTGGGTCGGCGGGTATTCGTAGGTAGGGTCGGGTGACCCGAACCACACAATTATTTTTTTTAGGCCCCAGGTAAATCAAGCATCTATGTATGATTGAGTCATAGATAGATAGCAGAGCTTTTATGTGTGACTGAGGTATTATGTAATAACAAAAAAAGAGAAACAGCAAAACAAAAACAAATAATTTAAAATTTTGGTCTGTGGGGTTGAACTGTTATAGGACAAATTCTTCTTACAAATCCTCGTAATTAAGGAAGAAAATCATCCAGCAAAGTGTGTATACATTGTCATATTATTATAAAAATATAAGACAATACATGTGCGATGTTTTAATCCGTTTTTTTATAAACTTACAACTATGAAAAACGATCTTGTTTGCTCTGTCGGCCGCCATTTTTAATTTCTGTGTTGGTCATGTGACTAGCATGTGATTAAGAAAGAATAGATTATATTGTAAATAAAATATAATTCTCTGATTGGCTTACCACATATGTGGATAAATAACACCGTTTCTAATTGGCTACATTTGTAATTAGATCTTGCAATCTTGGCTGTGTACTGGAGGTGTGATTACTGGACAATGGCAATGCCAATTATCGAACTAACAAACACTAATTAGCAATCATGTAGGTATTTCACAGCTGGGGGCTTGAGACAGGATTACAGGATGTTTATTGAGTCACTGGTCACTGCGGTCCAATAGTCAGTTTTACAGTAATTGGTCATGCGTAAGATGCGTGTTAGACTGGGTAACGTTTTTTTTTACTCGCTTCGCGTGTCCTCTATAGAAATAATTAACGCTGTACCCGTCTTTATCTGGGTCGAAAATGCTTGTGTAATTGAAAAAAGAAAGGATTTTGATTCTTTTACGCAAATCACTTTTGCAAATTTGTTTTTTCTTGCGCCTAATTTCATTCTTATGCGCATTTGGCGCCATTTGCGCATCCCAGTGGGAGCCCTGAAATGTTAAAATAAACAGTATAAAAGCATTCTACTTGTATCTTGTGTGTGATTTTCAACAGTAATCATCACTGTCATTCAAAATAAAAACTTCTTCACAAAAACATTGATGCGGCAGCCATGTTGGTTTTGAAAGACGTGGGTTTGTAAAATAGTAGAAATATTTTAGACGAGACTGATTTTAATGATTATTTTCTAGTACGAAAAGGGAAGATGTGCGTTTAATACGTATATGAAAGAATATAGAAGTATAGATCGAGTGGTTAATAAAAACTACCTATTTTGCAACGCCTTTTTAACATGTCCCTTTTTAATGTGATATACCACACTCCATGCCCTAAAAACCGTACTCCATGCCCTATGCCTCCCCCACGCCATCCCTTCCACCTGATACACCCCCCCTCCACCAACCAACCTACATACAGAGAGGGAGAGAGAGAAGGGGGTGGGGAACGTTTTTTTGCAAATTCTTAGTGGGGTGCAGGTCTTTATTTAGGTCATAAACGTAGGTTTTAGGTGGTAGAGGGCGCGCGCCGGCTCTGCATGCCAAGCGTATCCGCCCTAGCCATTCCACCCCTGCACCCCACTCCAGCCTGCGGCTTGTAAATAAACATGCCCAAAGTTTGTGAAATTCTGAGTGGGGCGCTGGCATTTCTAGCGTAAATGTACGCCCACAAGAAAATGGCCTTTATTATTTTTTCTTGAATGTTTTACGGGTGTGGGTGCGTGCGGCGGCGCACCCCACTAGATACAGACTTTTTTTAGGGGGTTGGTGTAAACCTACGCCCCACATTTATTTTGATGAAATACTTAGGGGCACTCCTCAGTTTCGCATGAATGTCCATGTAAATCAGAAAGAATCAACTAAGCATCTTTTAGGTCCATGGATTGTATTTATAATAATAATGAAGCACATATTTGATGTTTTTTTCAGTTTTGAGTACTTCTAAGTTTATTTTGGTGTATTGGAATATGCATTCTTTGAGTTTTTTGGAGGCTATAAATAGAACAAAAACTTCCATAAAAGTAGGTAAAATTGCTGATTTTGACTCACCATGGAATAACTTTTTTAAATGCCGGAGTAGGTATGTAAAATTTAGCATTAGCATTATGAGTGCAGACCTGACCTGATATGTGTAGGATTTTTTTGTTTATTATTTATTGATATTTAAAATTTTGCTAAAATTGCTTTTTTAGCATGTTTTGTGGGGTAATCTTAAAGAAATGGGACTAAAGTTGTACAGAAAATGCTTTTTGATACTTTTATTTGGTATGGAAACATGGGTAATTTTATTGTCTTCTAAGAAATGTATGACACAATGATGATGCGATTTATTTTTTGCTCAAGGATTCAAGCTAAGGGCTTGTCATGGCTTTGATGATTGAGAGATGTACATTAAACTGTGGAGTCCCCCCTTATGTTTTTCACACAACAAATCAAAACTTACGGCTTGTACCGACATGACTGATGCGGGTACGAAACATCTATGGTACGAAAAATATTAAAGTCGATTTCGTTCATTTTTAGCTCGACTATTCGAAGAATAAGAGAGCTTATGTAATCACCCCGGGGTTGGCGTCGGTGTCCCACATCAAGGTTTGTGTGTAAGCTGTGTTTACAAGTCTATATCTCTTACATTTCTTATCCTAGTACAACCGAATTTGGCCATGGGCTTCTTATAGCATTATCTTAAGGGCTGCCTAAGCAATTTTGGTTCCTGTAACCTATGGGCTCCCATGGAATCCAAATTATGATAGCCCTTAAAATGTGTCCCATTTCACATCAAATTTTGCATGTAAGCTGTGTTTATATGTCTGTATCTCTTACAATTCTTACCCTAGCATAATCAGATTTGGCCATTAGCTTCCTTATAGCATTATCTTAAGGGCTGCTAAAGTAATTTTGGTTCCTGTAACCCCTGGGCTCCCATGGAACCAAATTGTGATAGCCCTTAAAATGTGTCTGTTTCACATCAAATTTTGCGTGTAAGCTATGTTTACAGGTCTATATCTCTTACATTTCTTGTCCTAGCTCAACTAAATTTGGGAATTGGTTTCCTTATAGTATGTTGTAAAGACCTTAGGATTGCGTAAGTAATTTTGTCTTCTACAAATTCTGGGCTCCCATGGAACACAAATTGTGATGGCCCATAAATGTGCAATAAAGGCAGATCAAGGTTTACGTGTAAGCTGTTGTATATATATCTTGATCTCTTAAACTATTTTTTCTTATAATGTCACCACATTTTGACTTGGGATTTTTTATAGCAATGTTCATCTTGTTCTTACCTTACCCATATTTACCCAACTCGATACCTGTTTTTTGTTTTTTATTCCATTTTCCATCATCTCTACCCTCTTTTCCATCCCCTCTTTACTCTCCGCACTCTCAACCATCCCACCACCACCACCACTAATAATTTATTACCGGTATTCTCTGAAAAATCGAAAAGTCGAGCTGCGCTGTTCTCCGACAGCTCTTGTTTGTGTACAGCTATGTATCTTCTTTTGGTGCTGTCTGATTTTGAAACACCAGTATGCATACACTTAATTTAAATTATGGTCTAATATTGAGATTTTTCATATAGAAATCAAGGATAAAGTCTGAGTAAACCACTTTATTTTCACTTACGGAATATCTCAACATCTCGGAAATTTGTAACTTATGACTGGGTGTGAAAGTTATGAATGTCATTCATTGTTGATTCATGATGAACTGAGATTTTAACTTTAGCATGTCTTTGCAGGAGCTGCTCAGATGGATGGGTGTATTCTAGTTGTGGCAGCGACAGACGGAACCATGCCTCAGACACGAGAACATCTCATCCTCGCAAAGCAGATTGGTATTAAAAACATTGTTGTTTTCATCAACAAAGTTGACGCTGCGGATAGTGAAATGCTTGAGCTCGTAGAAATGGAAGTGCGGGAACTTTTAACAGAAGTCGGTTTTGATGGAGCAAATACCCCCGTCATTGCTGGCTCAGCCCTGAAGGCCCTTAATGATGAAGACCCTGCTATTGGAAAAGATAAGGTTACAGAATTGTTGCATCACGTTGATGACTATATACCTGTACCAGAGAGAGACTTGGAAAAACCATTCAGCTTGCCAATTGAAAATATCATGGTAATCACAGGCAGGGGAGTGGTCTGCACAGGGAAATTGGATCAAGGCGTGATTAAAAAGGGTGAGGAGTGTGAAATTGTCGGTTTTGATAAGAGAATTAAGAGTAGCATCACAGGTATTGAAATGTTCAAACAATTACTTGATCGTGGCGAGGCAGGAGACCAGATGGGGGTCCTGCTGCGAGGTATTAGGAAGGAGGATGTCCGTCGTGGAATGGTGATCAGCAAACCTGGCCTGTACGAGCTTCACAACAAAATGGAGGCACAGGTTTACCTGCTTACTAAAGAAGAAGGAGGTAGACACAAGCCGATCCTGCCATATTTCATGGGGACCATGTTTAACCGCAGCTTCACGCAGCCCGTTCATCTGGAGATTCCAGACCGTGAGATGGTGATGCCGGGAGAAGACACCAAGCTCATCTTCACTCTTCAACACCAGATGCCTCTTGGTGTCGGCGACAGGTTTACGCTCAGAGATGGACATGTTACTTTAGGCTATGGCGTAATTTCAAAGTTTTTAGTAAATGTGGATTGTGAGAAATTTTTGGAAAATGTCAAGAAAATCAAAAAGGCGGCTAAGAAAGCAGCAGCTGAAGCAGAAGCCGAAGCCTGAACAGTTCAGCCACTTAAACATTTCACCACTGATTAAGTTCATTTATTTAGAGTAATTTGGTTAATGTATGAGTGTGAATGTAGACCTTTTGTAGTTAAATGACGATGAAATGCAGAACTTTGGTTAGGGCAAATAAAAAATATGTGAGGTTCCTGATTCTTAACCCACCCTATTTTTTTACTGCAGCAGTAAATGTTCTTTTTTAGCAATAAACTTGTGTAAGTGTCTGTTGAATAGTAGACCACCATTCATGTAATGTCCAGGAAACATATGCTTTGTTAAATGGAAGAAGAAAACATAATTTAAAACAAACAAAAAAACTACTTTTTATTTTAAAGAATGTTTATAAATTAATAGCAACTTCGCATTTTTTTTTATTATTTTGGCCTTGACTGAGGGTACCATGGACACTGAACAAACAAACTAGTGCTAAACTTGATGCATCTACATGTAAAACATGATCATTTTATATTGTAATTATTGACATATTTACATGTATTAGTGTTGCTTAAATTAACTTTGATTTTAGCTGTTAAACTATTATCTGATTAAACGTAATACTTTATTCTAAATGTTCAAGATGTTGTTCATTATATTAGAATTAAGAAACTTAACTCGGATTTAGGTTTCTACAGAAAGAAAAAGATGTAAAGAAAAAAGATGTTTGCTTTAATGGAAATAAATTCCATATGTTTACTGAACATTTAATAATTCAAATGTAAAACATGTAAATTTGTTTGTGTTTTTTCAAATTAAAAAAACATCCAATGTTCAGATTTGACATGTGTTTTATTGCTCTTTAATACACATGGATGGCACGTTGTCTGACCATCTGTCTAATTTTTGTTTTAATTATGGCCGACTTACAAAACTAATGGGTGGAAATTGGAATTTCATGAAACTTCACAGGATGATTTCTTGTGGTGTCTGATTGGTCGTGACAGAAATTCAGACCTTTGCAATCTTTTGTTCTTCAGCCATAAATCTTGTCCTAAACTTATATTAATAATTCATCTTCATGAAACTTAAAGTAGCTATCCCACCAACAACAGCCAAACGTTACAATATATGTACATCGTTTCTTAACCTACTGAGGATGAGGTATATATATTATAATATAACTATTTTGAGAATCCAAACTCTATAGAAACAATATAAAGAGCTTTAACCAACCAAACCCCAAAATGGAAGAGTTAAATTATGATTTAACTCATAAGTTAAATTATGATTTAACTCATAATTTATTTTATGCATATTCAACTTAGGTATTTTAAGAACGCGTGAATATAAAACTATGCTTTTAATTGTCACATGTACATTTATATATGACCTGAACACCTGGACAGAGTTTCGATAAACAGTTTTGAAGTGTAATTTTGCAGTTATTCGGCTGGTTGGTTTCTTTAACGAGAACAGTGCAGGTGATGTCTGATTGGTCCTAGATTATACCCTGCAAAATCCAAGATGGCTGCCACAGCTAAAGAAAAACGAAAAACATTGCTACTCTCCCAGACCTAAAATATTGAAAGGGTATCTTTACTTGATGACATGTAGTTATTTAGTCCTACATAGAATAAAAATTGATGTGTCCAAAATGGCAGCCAGCAGCAAACATATAATATGGGACCAGAATTGGTTGGTTGCTATTCTAAACTCTTATTTCAATCTTCATGCTATGTAATGTTTGCAGTTTGATATCTAAATACTCCTGAATTAAACCTTCGCCTCTCACTGCTGCGGGTTTCGAATCCCACAGGGAGCTCGACTTGTGAGGAAGTGTCGATTCTTACGGATGGCGGAGGTGTACAGTACTGGTTCTACCCAGAGAAAGTGGGTGGTCTGCCACTACCACAAAAAAATTTGACCGTCATTTGTAACCTTACATGTATAGAAAATGACGTAAAACACCATACAAACAAACAAACAAACAAGCTCCTGAATTAAATTTCACCAAGGTGTTCTATAATAAGGACTTTGCTGAATTTTACTTCATGCAAAATCCAAGATGGTCATTAGCGCATAATACGGAAAAAAATACTTCAACACTAAGAGTTATACAAGTAAATTTTTTGAATATGTTGCTTTGGCATCAAAGATGGCTACCTGAGTAACTTACATAGTTAAATAGAGAATATTTGTTGTTTTGGAGCAAACTTTATATTTACGAATGCAAATCTGTTATTGTCGACAAAACAAATGTTCTTTTATTTTATTTTTCAATTTGTCGAGCAGGTCATGAGATCTCCGACAGATATGTATAAATGAGTAAATCAGAAACTCCCAAACACATTTTAACAAAGGTTAAGGAGAATTCTTGTTTTATGAAGCTGTCAGATTTTGTAAAACATTTATTAACTGGTAGCTTCTGAGAGTTTGTTTACACTTAAATTGTTGAAGGATGAACAACGAATGTCGCACGACTGCCACCTTTACATATCATTACATTGGTCAATGGGAATTAACCAAAATAAGTCTTCAAAATAGGTAATTGTTGGATAGTCTCCCTTGTAAAAAGTTTTCAAAACAAAATATGGTCATTTTTAGCTTGTTAACTTAGCACTACTGGTCGTAGGCCGGGCGAGCTTATGCGCTGTCAGGTTGTTCGTCCTTCATTTAAATTTTTCACCAGCGCTGTTGGGATCACTCTTCGTTCATCAGTTTGCCGTTAACTTCTGCTTAAATAACTTCTGGTCAGTGTTTTTCAAATTTGTTAAAATTAGGTCAACACTACATCGTAGATGGCCGGCATTGCCATAAAAGGTTGAGACCTTCAAAAAAAAAATTAATATTCACTGAAAATATTTTGACAGTTTGTGTTGCATGGCAGACACTTAGAGATCACTTTGTCCATCGTCGTCATCCGTCGTCCGTCTCACTTTTAACCTGCAACCTAACTATGACCATAACTAAGTATTTGACCTACAGCTGTATGTTCATGAAACTTCACAGTCATCTTACCATACAGAATATTGTTACCCATGACCAATAAGTCCGGCTTCCATTTCAACAGAGTTATGCCCCTTTTCATAAAACTTTAACCTACAACCTAACCAAGCTCTGCCATAACTTGAAAAGTATTTTACCTATTTTCATGAAACTTTTTCATCTTTACAAACTGAATGTCGTAACACTTCTCCAATAACTCTTGAATTTCATTTTGGTAGAGTAATACCCCTTTTCATAACCTAACCTAGCTCATAACTTGGCAAAATATTGACTTATTGTCTTGACACTTTATACAGTTCTTCTTTATCAATTATCCATTGAAGATGTATGCCCCTTTTCATAACTTTAACTTAACAAAAACACGGCTGCATAATTCATGAAGGCTTGCATCCCCGGTCTTCAAACTGTATACATGTAGTTAGATCTATCAATAAGGTATTTTCAGTTTGTTTAAAATAAAAACGTCATTAACGGTTCATGATATTCACCAAATTTGATTTCAATCGGAATGTTAACAGTTGATTTCAATACTCACTGATCTTAACACTGATTAAGATAGACACTGATCTAACTACACACTAATCTAAACACTGATCTAAAATACACACTGATATATCCACTAAGCACTGATCTAAATACACACTGATCCAAACACTACACACTGATCTAAACAATAATCTACTAAATACACACTGAACTAAACACTAAATACTGATCTACCACTTACCACTGATTTCAGTACACACGGAACTAAACATTAAGTACTGATTAAACACACTTATCTAAATACTGATCCAAACACTAAATACTGATCTACCATTTACCACTGATTTCAGTACACACTGAACTAAACATTAAATACTGATTAAACACACTTATCTAAACACTGATCTGAATACAGACTGATCTAAAGTTTAAACACTAAGCACTGATATAAATAAACACCGATCTGAATACACACTGATTTAAACACTAAGCACTGATTTAAATACACACTGATCTAAACAATAATCTACTGAACTAAACACTAAATACTGACCCAAATACTAAATACTGATCTACCACTTACCACTGATTTCAGTACACACTGAACTAAACATTAAATACTGATTAAACACACACTTATCTAAACACTGATATAAACATTAAGCACTGATATAAACACTGATCTAAACAAGGATCTGAATATACACTGATCTAAATACACACTGATCTAAACACTAAGCACTGATATAAATAAACGCTGATCTAAATACACACTGATCTAAACACTAATCACTGATCTGAATGAACACTGATCTAAAAACACACTGATCTAAATACACAGTGATCTAAACACTAAGCACTGATTTAAATACACACTGATCTAAACAATAATCTACTGAACTAAACACTAAATACTGACCCAATCACTAAATACTGATCTACCACTTACCACTGATTTCAGTACACACTGAACTAAACATTAAATACTGATTAAACACACTTATCTAAACACTGATCTAAACACTAAGCACTGATATAAACAAGGATCTGAATATACACTGATCTAAATACACACTGATCTAAACACTAAGCACTGATATAAATAAACACTGATCTAAACACTAAGCACTGATATAAATAAACACTGATCTATACACTAATCTGAATACACACTGATCTAAACATCAAGCACTGATCTAAACACCGATCTAAATACACACTGATCCAAACACTAAGCACTGATTTAAATACACGCTGATCTAAACAATAATCTACTGAACTGAACACTAAATACTGATTTAAACACACACTGATCTAAACACTAAACATTACAGTGGGCACATCAGGCATTTTAGCTACATTTGTATATATATATATATATATATACTGAGGGGAAAAGGTTTAGCAAGTTTTTTAGATAAAATAATACTGTATGGCATTTTGGGACTTTAAGGGCTTGACCCCTATGTTTATTTATTCGTTACGTCATTAAGATGTTCGACTGTTATTGATGTGCGTTTAATAAAATATTGTGTCTATGGCAGTAGTTTCTTGATTTTACAACCAAACATGTATTATTTCCTGGGTGCAACGAAAACTTGCTAAACTTTTTTTCTCTCGGTATATGTATATATAAAGGTGTGACATGTCCAATTTAAAACGTAACCTGATTGAAAGAAATATATGAACTGTTGACAGTTTCCCATAATAAAATGCAATAATTAATCATTATACATAACAAGGCTATAGAGGACTCCTCACGTTATAATTAGCTATCAAGTGAATCAACTTGGCGAGATCTACATTGCATTGTGATTTCTTTTACGGCTAATTTTATTCTCCTCATTGCACTAAATACACCTACCAAGTCTTAGTGTGACTTTGACATTGTAAGTAAGGACATGGCTGCTGATCCGGACACATCGTCGTCAAGCTATAGCCAGGACACGAAACTAATAGCAACTTGGTGTACTTTATCCGGACACATCGTCGTCAAGTTATAGCCAGGACACGAAAATAATAGCAACTTGGTGTACTTTATCCGTACACATCGTCGTCAAGTTATAGCCAGGACACGAAAATAATAGCAACTTGGTGTACTTTATCCGGACACATCGTCGTCAACTTGGAGTGCGTGACCTTGTAGTTAAGGACTGAATGTTGGACGCAACACACCGTTTCGTGGTGGTGATTATTTATGTGTACTATTATTGAAATCGAATTATAGATGAAGTTACAGTGTAAGAATGCAATTATAATAATAGCCTTCATTCTATTGGAATCAAATGGTTGCGAATATATGTGTGTATACTACTATTTAACTCAAATGATAGACTCTGAAGTTATATCCCGAACACGACTTGGTCGGACAAACGGACGGAACAAATTACATGGAGCAAACCTATAGCACCCTCTCCGGTACTAAAGCTCGTAGGGGACTAATAAAACAAGAATATCGGTAGAACCGATGGATGCTCCCCGAATTGGATGCTTTGTTTACAAAGGGCAATATAATTTAAACTAGAACGAATTCTAATTCGGCCGTCGTAAAATACCCACGTTTTATTTACACAGGTCACCTCCACTCCACCCCGGGGCGTCCGTGGCCGAGTGGTTAACGTCTCTGACTTGAAATCACTTGCCCCTCACCTCTGTAGGTTCGATCCCTCCGGGGCCTAGGAATCTTTATGTGAGGAAGCTATCTAGCTGGGTGTGGAACGTCGGTGGTTCTACCCAGGTGCCCGCCTGTGCACGAAAATTGCCCGGAGGGGCACCTGGGGTCTTCCTCCACCAATGGAAGCTGGAAAGTCGCCATATGACCTTAGCTGTTGGTGCGACTATAAAATCCAATTCAATCAATCCACTCCACCCCACCCCCACCCCCACCCCTCCCCACCACACACACAGCCCCACAGTATATACAATGTAATCCCTACATCAAAATGATCAATTGAGAAATAATTTTTAAATAAATTGACCTCTGTTACCCTGCACCCTCCACCCACCCCTCCAACCCAAAAACCCACAGGGAAGACGTCCGAAATTTAAATAATAAATCATTTGACATGCTGTGTATCTCTTTATTAGATGACTATTATACCAATTAATGTGCAAAAGTATGAAAAAATTACACCGTAATTGCATTATTAGTGTATTTGATGCCCCTTCCTCCAGGTCCAGCTATAACATAGGAGGAAACAAATGTATACAGTGTAATCCTCATTGGAGGAAACAAATGTATACAGTGTAATCCCATCATCCTGTTTCATTTCAGACATAATTATATGAAAAAAAGCCCCTGGGCTCGGAGCCAAAAACAATGTTGCTCTTGCACGCCGTCATCATATGGTGAAGTCATACCCTAAGTTTGGTTGAATTCCGTTCAACGGTTTAGGAGGAGATGCGGTAACGGACAGACGGACGGACGAACGGAGGCGATTTTAATATATCCTGATTTTTTCCAAAGACGTGGATATAATAATAGAATCATTTAATATGTTGCTTATCTTTTATAGACGTTAACATACACCAAGTTATGTGCAACCCTGAGGGACCCTGGGTGCAGAGCCATCATCATAATGTTTCATTTGAGACATAATTACAAAAAAATAAAAATGACCACAAATCCCGCCCGCTCCACACACCCTGGACCCCAGGGCAGAAGTTCGAGTTTGCGTAATATAAAAATTGTTTGATATGTTGCTTATTTTTTATAGGCGATTACATATACCAAGTTATGTGCAAAAATATGAAAAAATGACAGTGTAATTGAATTTTTAATTTATTTGACCTTTTGACCCCCACTGAGGGCCCCTGGGACGCCGTCATCATATGGTGATGTCATACCCTAAGTTTGGTTGAATTCCGTTCAGCGGTTTAGGAGGAGATGCGGTAACAGACAGACGGACGGACGGACAAACGGAGGCGATTTTAATATACCCTATTTTTTTCAAAAACGTGGGTATAATGACGCTAGAGCTATGGTTCGTATGCTCTGCACACACTCGCATTGTCTTTTATCATTGCGTGAAGTTTCATTGCAGTCCCATTAGTAGTTTTCGAGTCATACTTTGGATAAGAATTATAAGTATAACATTACCAAGGGAATAACTCTAATTTGAACGAAGGTAGAGATGTTCTGCACTTACTCCCATTGCATTCTAACATAGTTTGAAATTTCATTGCAGTCCCATTCATAGTTTTAAAGTTATGCTCCGGGCAAGAATTATATGATCTTCGTCGCATTAAGCTCTATCATTTATGTTAATTTTCAATGCAGTCCTTAATTAGTTACGAAGTAATGCACCGGACAAGAATTATAAGTATAAATTAAAAAGTGGCGTCGGCTATATCTCCCCCGATATTTGTTTCGGGCATCATAAAGAGTAAAATTACACATAATCGTAAAACCTTACAACCCATGAGAACACCCGGAACAGGTACGGTTTCATCTTCCTAGTATACGTTGTCTGTACATCTTATAATGTTTAGGTATGTAGGTCACTACGGGTCGTCATTGTATTCTCTCGTTTTATCTTCCTTACTTATAAGAAACGGAAGAAATAGCGATACAAATAGAAGTTTATACAAATAGAAGTTTATACGGTTATTTTGGAAACAGAAGACTTTCATTGATATTGTTTGCTGAAGTGAGAGGATTAAAAAACAAATACATGAACCATCTGGTTTCCTTAAGGTAAGAAGGTTCATCATTTTCTATACTGTTTTTGGTATTAGTGATCTGGAAACAACACATTTAAAATAGGATTGTGGTATATTGGTTTTGTTTGTTTAGTGTTTAACGTAATTTTTCAGCACATGTATGACTATATATATATATGTACGTATGACGGTCAATTTTTTGTTTGTGGTGGAGGCAGACCACCTAGTATACTTATTCATGGGTATAACCAGTACTGTATACCTCTCATCATCCGTAAAAGTCGACTCTTTCTCACTTATGTCTAGCTTCTAGCAGGATTCGAATCCGCAGCAGTGAGAGGCGAGAAGGTTACAAACACAGCGTCTTTACCATCTCGACCGCGGATGCGCTTATAGTCGTATATGTACTATACCATGACAAGTGTTTATTAATATCTTACACCCATTATATATTGTTTTGACAACATATTAATTCTCTCTCTATACTAGTATTAAGCAATACTGAATACATGTCTAAAAACCAACAATATATAACTAGTGTAATAGCAGTGTCACGTGGCACAATTGATCTTCATGAAGGTTTACTACTATGTAAACTATATCAGCAATTTTTATTTTATATATTTTTTAATATTTTAAAGGAATTAATTTAAAAACACATTCCATTGTCAGTTGAAATAAACATCATATAATTGGTGTTATTTGATATGAACTGTTCGTCTCAGGAAGTTACTTCTGTAACACGATTATCAATCTTAGGGTCTTCTTCACGTATACGGTTTATCAAACTTCGTAATGCATCTTTGAAATATATATCGAAATTTAAAATCTAAATTTTTTATGTAATATATCTATATACATACAGTGAAACTTCTACACTTCTAAACGAATACCATAATGTATGTATATGCATATACTTCCTTTATACGATGCTCGGGTATACAGGTGTAAAGTTTACTTGTTTAAACCATGGTATAGAATATCACTGCGTCGTAGTTACTTGTATTTCATTTAGAGCTAAAATAAAAAGTAATGCGGAAGTTTTCATTGAACACATTTAATTTATAATCTAAATTGAACTGGTGTAAGGTTTAACTGTTAATATGCACATCTAATTGAGCTGTTATAGTATTCTTATTCTGAAGCCTGTGTAACAAGTCAAATGTAATACACTCTAAAGGTAACACATTATGTTTGAACGTTAAAGAATTGAATTGAATGTTGTTTAACGGCTCATCAACACAGTATAGGTTATTTAGAGCCGCACCAGAGAGAGGGAAGGATACATAGGAATCCGGGAACTTGCCCTACTCTTATAATCGAATAGATTCCTATGGTTCTTTAACGGGCTCGAAGGATAGACCGATACACGGGGCCGGCCGGTTTACGTCCCCATCCGATGGACGACGCTAAAGGAAAGTGTCTTGCCCAAGAACACACCGACAGAACTCAGTGGCATCACGGAGGACAACAACGTTAAAGAAACAACCTCCGCTAAAGGTAACATATTCCGTTAAAACGTCAACTAGTAGCGGAATCAAATATGCGCGGTTTATAGTGAAGCTATAGGTGTTGAAAACTACCTCTAACGCCTTTAGAAGTTGTTACCTTTACCGGTACAATAGTTATCTGTAAAGGGACTGGAGGCGATCTGAACGTTTTATGGTCTGGAACCACCATAATATGTTTCAGTTTCTTATTTAATATGCATATGCAATAAGGCAGGCCACGTGATCCGTATGATTTAAGTGTTGTTAGTGAAATAGTTTGGTCAGTAAAACTAGACGACTCGGCTAGTTTTTGTTAAATAATCATTAATATTAATTCATATGATGCTTTAATCTTAGAAATTCTTGTTTTGTGATCGAAGTGCATGTACATTTTATTTGAATTATATGTTCACGTGTTTTAAATGTAATCGTCATACAATTAATATTTATTATTTAGCAACAATAAATAATTCAACCGAACTTAATATGCGGCTTAATTAATGCATGTGCACATTTCACATGAAACTGAATCACATAATGAGGGTTTCCCCTTGTCCTCAGATATTCTCCCAGATCGCCTCCAGTCCCTTTAAGGAAGACAAGATTGCTTCCTTTAGTTTTCGTTATTACCTTTAACGTCGAAATTGTTCATATCGACATTTGATTGAATTATTATTGAAAACTTTAATGTAATCCTTATTAAGCGAAATGTTGATACCGACGAAAAATTAGCGATATCCAAAATTAATTAACGATTACATCATTTGAACTTTCTATAAAATAACTAGTTATTAACGATATCGCTTAATATTTAGCGATATCAGAAATAACATAACATAACATAACATAACATAATCTATGTTTCACTCAGGTTACAGCATATCGAGGGTTTAGTGAAAAACTATTGTATCTCCTTCTTTATTCACATGTAGTTAAATAGTTTTGCGCTGACCCCTCGATAAATGAAATACATTTAATAACAACGCGAGGCATACAATGATGTTATATAACGGGGTACTAGGTATTTGAATTGTAGATAGAAGGAGTAGCAGGTGAGGGAGATGTGAGGCTAGGATTACATAGTTAGATGTAGCATACGAGAGCAGTTGCAATTCATTATTATTAGTTTAATGTGACGTATAAAGTGCATTTGATGAATCGGTTTTAAAAGTTGTGCACATTTTAATACACTTCGGTACAGAAACAAAGAGATCCAAACGCCATACAATCGGAAACCAATCAGATTGCAGATCGTGGCATTTGTTGTAAACTATTTAATACCACAACAAACCAACTGCGCCTTCGGTTAGAGCGTCGTCTGTAATGTGTCTGCTGAACCGAAGGTTCAGGGTTCGAGCCTTAAATAAGGCAACATTTTTTAAACCATACAATATTAAGATATTAAAAAAAAAAATCAAAAAAAATATACGGAACTACTACGGAATAAATCTGATTGGTTCAGACCATTTGGCAATTTCAGAGAGTACTCTGCCATATATGTACATTCACTTTTATTATAATTAACTTTACTTCCTTTCTTCTACAATGAATATCGATACTATGGAAAGCCGCAGGTGACCCTGTGATTATAATTATTTTTTACTATATGTTTAACTGAATTATTATCATCACCACATTTCTACGATTTTGTACGTATTATAATTATTATCAAAATCCATACATTTTTAGCTCTCTGGAAATATGTATACATTCTGAAAATGTTAACATTTTTATTATAATCACCACATTTCTACGATTTTGTACGTGTTATCATTATTATCAAAATCCATACATTTTTAGCTCTCTGATTTTTTCTTTTATTATAACCACCACATTGCTACGATTTTGTACGTGTTATCATTATTATCAAAATCCATACATCAGCTGTCTGAAAAAATGTATACATTCTGAAAATGTTAACATTTTTATTATAACCCGCACATGACATTGTATGCATTATAATAACAACATCCGTACGATTACTACCATAGATTACCTCCCTTAGCTCTCTGAAAATGTATACATTCTCAAAATGTTAACATTCTGAAAATCGATACATGTGCGTCTTATAATTCTAAATCTCGCGAGACAATTTATGTCCGGGGGAATTGGCTTTTGGAAAATGTGTGTATTATAATTCTAAATCTCGCGAGACAATTTATGTCCGGGGGAATTGGCTTTTGGAAAATGTGTGTATTATAATATTTGACCTCAATATTTGACCTAGAGCGTATGGGGGTTGGTACGGGGTCATGCGGATAATTAAAGAACAAGGATTCTGATGTTTAATAGCAGCGTAGCTTTGGATTTTTTCTAATAGAGGAGTTTAGTAGAATAAAAGTAATGACAAAAATTAGTAAAAAAAAATGGGTAAGGGTCAACTTATTCTGTGGCACATTCTACTCCACTAAGAGCAGGGTTAAACATGCCTATTTGGTTTGTGTGGGGATACGGGGTCTTCCACAGGAGTAATATAAGGGATAGGGGAAATCAAATTTGACTATCATAGGGTGGGTGTGGGAGGGAGTTACCCTGTGAGTAACCAATATGTTTAGGGATCAAAGTTTTTTTAAATGCAATTTGAAGTATATTAAACTGTAAATGAAAAGATTTTTTAGAAATATACTGAGTACCCTAACAAAAGCTATATTTATAGCTATCAATAGCTAGTATATTTATAGACAGGTATACTATTCAGGTTTACTGGTGTTTTTAAGGGACAGGGCAGAAAGATCAAGGGGGTGAAGTCAATTAAAGAGTAGGGGGAATTAGATTTTAGAATTAAGGGATATGGGGAATATGCTCTTAAATGCCCCGTGGAAGACTGGGATATCTAGCTGGGGTTAGGTAGGCCATTCCACTGACAACTCAATATACAAATAAAATACATAGGCCTCCTTTCTAGTATGACAAAGAACAGCAGATTGACTCACTTAATTTCTCTAATCCTTAGTATTACAAGAAGCGAGAGTATTTACTAATAGTACCCCACCCAGCCACTGCTGCTAGCATGTGCTAATAAGTAAATAACGAAGGTTTAATACATGACACATCGTTCTTTGATCCAATTTTTTAACTGTTTGCATAATAAATATATAATATTATTTCATTTTAAAAACCATTTGTTCTTTAATACCTTCAGCTTTTAATTAATTAAACCCGTTCAAAATAAATAAATTGTACGCGTATGTAAACGCCCGAGCCCATATATGGTAACTATTCTTCTTGATCATCTGAGGCGCTTGACATTTTGCAGTTCACGCGTCCGGTAAATTCAGATTGAAAATAATAGCGAAGAGGGCGCAGTTAAAAATGTATACATTTTCAGAGCACAACATTTTGCCAAGTCTCCCTGACAAAAATTGTCGCGCGGGATTTAGAATTATAACACACACACAGCTAAACATGTATCGATTTTCAGAATGTTAACATTTTCAGAATGTATACATTTTTTCAGAGAGCTAAAAATGTATGGATTTTGATAATAATGATAACACGTACAAAATCGTAGAAATGTGGTGATTATAATAAAATGTTAACATTTTCAGAATGTATACATTTTTCCAGAGAGCTAAAAATGTATGGATTTTAATAATAATGATAACACGTACAAAATCGTAGAAATGTGGTGATTATAATAAAAATGTTAACATTTTCAGAATGTATACATTTTTTAAGACTGCTAAAAATGTATGGATTTTGATAATAATGATAACACGTACACAATCGTAGAAATGTGGTGATTATAATAAAAATGTTAACATTTTCAGAATGTATACATTTTTTTCAGAGAGCTAAAAATGTATGGATTTTGATAATAATGATAACACGTACACAATCGTAGAAATGTGGTGATTATAATAATTCAGTTAAACATATAGTAAAAAATAATTATAATCACAGGGTCACCTGCGGCTTTCCATACGATACACATATTGAATTTCTGAAATCCATCGTTAACTAGCGGTAACTGTTTAAACTGTTTGCTTCCTTATTAAGCGATATCAGGAGTTGTAAGTGGAATACTGGCCATATTCAACATAGTTTAATAATATTTTAATGCAGATATGTTACAATACATCAATTGGACATCACAATATTCATAGCAACATATGCAAATGGATTGAATAACAAGTTATTACAACATTAGTTACAGTTCTCTCCATATTCAACATCGACAGACATGTTAAACCCTGCATGCATGTTTCAATTTACATATCAGATACTATGCCCACTCTCTTAATAATTCATAGCTGCCCATATTTGATCAATACATTAATGTATGAACTTGTTTACAATGTCTGGCTTGGCACAGTCCCTGTAGATGTCATGATTAAACTATTATTGGCATCATTACGATATTGGTTTCATTCAACAAGCTCATCTATAATCATGAAGCCAGCATCCTATACGTCTACACTGACTGAGTCTGGCACCGCGGAGCTACATGCTGTTTTTATTCCATGCGTTAAAACGATTGCTTTTTTTCTTGTATGGGCGTGGCATTATGGAATGTTGTGCCATTTCTTCGTGTGCTGTTAATGGGCATGACACTCGCGTTGTGTTTTAGGATGTAAACTTAACAAGCCTTATATGTATGTATGGTAAACACTATTATTACAATGACACTTATTGGATTATCGGTTGGATTGGATTAATGGATTATTGGCTGTTTTATAGAAATTACAAATACCTGCTATAGTTTTAGTCAGCTGTTCAAAATGGTGTTATTTGTATGTACATGTACAGTCGGTTGAATTATGCTGGAATATCGACACAATTGTAAGTTTGTGAATTGCAGGTACCACCCCACCCCCACCCCACCCCGTCCCCCATCCACACACTACTAAATTAATTGGATATACGCGACGGATTCTAGGTGAGCGCACCATAGTCACGTTTTCGAAAAGTTAATCTGGTTGTCCACCCCCCCCCCCCCCCCCCCCCCCCCCCCCCCCCCCCCCCCCCCCCCCCTAACCCCACAAAAACACTCCCCGTACCCATACTATTCGCATGATTGTAGGATTCACGGGAAACATAATGTCCTCATTCAGTAAAAGGTTAATTGGGATTCCATATGAAAACAACAAACTAAGAATATTTAACATGTTCCCCTACCTCCCACCACACACCACATCCATGATATACGATTCACAGGAAACAAATAAGAGGTTAAATTGGATTCCCTATGATAACAACGAACTAAGCATATAAATTATCTTTACAATTTAAAAATCGGTTTCGCTGTTAATTAACGCACATGTTTAACAGTTATTGCGCTTTTAATATTGATTATATTCATTACGAACGATATGTTAACCAACGAACAAAGTATGTGCGAATATTAATATACGGATATTTATAGCTGGATCCGTCGAGGTCGTTGCCGACATTAATAGTTAGGATCCTTGTGACCATTAATAGCCAGGTCCCATATAAAAATTAATAGCTACGTCCCTTGCGAACATCAATATCTTGGTCCTTTGGAACATTAATAGCTAGGTCTCTTGCGAACATCAATATCTAAGTCCCTTGGAACATTAATAGCTAGGTCTCTTGCGAACATCAATATCTAGGTTCCTTGCGAACAATAATAGCTAGGTCTATTGCGAACATTACTAGATAGGTGTATATAGCGAACATCGATAGCTAGGTCCCTTGCGAACATATATAGTAGGCCCATTGCGAACAGTAATAGTTAGGTCCCTTGACACACCATGCATAGACTGTGATTGCTATAACCGAGTTGCTCACCATTGTATCGATAAAGGGTCAAATGTCAAGTCGTAGTGACACCATTTTCATTGGACCTTGGGTATTTTGTACCTCGCATGCGCGAGGTCATGGGTTCAATCATGTCACATCAAATACTTGGTAACAACGGTATTAGTAGCTCCCTTGCTTGACACCGAAGCATTGTGGTGAAGTAGTTAGAGCGTCTGCATTGCATTCGGGAGGTTTGAGTCCCCTGACCGCGTCATACCAAAGACTTTAACAATGGAGCAGTCACTTGTAACCCTTGCCTGACGAGCGACTGATTGACCAGTATCAGAATAATGTGACTGGGGGTACCATGCCTACTTCGGCGTGGTATTCCAGTGTGGCAGCACTATAAAGAAACCATTGAGTTCGCTGCTTCAAGTAGACATATCACCACATCACACACAAACACACAGATAGCAAGTCCAGACTCCATTGTGCCTATACTCGTCGGTTAGGACGCCTGTCGTAGGTGGACAGACTATAATCGTTAGAAATATACACACACACACACACACACACACACACACACTCCCTTGCTTGACGTCGGCCCAGTGACTGGGTGGGGGATAATGTCATATTTCTACACTAGACGACAAATCGGCCCAGAGTGACTGGGTGGGGTATCATGTCATATTACACATTGGCCCAGTGACTGGGTGGGGTATCATGTCCTATTTCTGCACTAGAAGACACTTCTAATTACCCCGATTTTAAAGGCTACTAAAACATTTATTGTTTATCATAATTTGAACAAAGCAACACGTTATTTTTAGCAGTAACTGAATGTACTCCGATTATCCAATTGATTATTTATTTTCAATTTTCTTTGATGAATCAGTTACGCTATATTGTAAACTTTCATACGATTTTTGTCAAAAGTGTACATTCTATTTTAAAGATGTCACTGGGATACTTATTTATAGTAAGTGTCGTCCACTGTATACGGCGTGGCATTGCATTGAGCATTGAGCTATACGTTGACCCCGTCCCGCAAACACACGCAAAACACCTTACTCGTAGACCCAGCCCTTTTATTTGACGTAGATTACAGTATCGAATGCTGGAAATTTGATACCTATTAATTTACATAAGTCACGCAGCGGGCATACTTACCTGTATATCTCGGAAGTAGACATGGACTCTACTCCACATTAGATCTTACTAAGAGGTTTATAATAGGGTTGATAGTGTCAGTGTAAACCATATCATCTTACAGATGCTTCTTTTCAAATCAAACTGTTTGTAGCTAGAAACAATGAAATTTGAAGTGCGGCGAAGAATGCCATTGTGAGATAACAATAAGGAACTTAAATAAAATATATATCAGCTGTCGACAAAATCAACTTAAGTCAGAAATGAAATATAATTTGAAAAGAAACATTTAAACAAATAATTACACATGGAAT